>JAVTVY010046485.1:0-21676 GCA_036873755.1 Hanleya hanleyi
ATGAGGTGATATCTCCTAAGGATGAAATAGGTAATCATTTGTATAGAAGGAGCAAATCATGCATTGATATTGGCTTGCTGCATGGAAAAGAGTGTCAAGGTACCGTATTTAGTTTGCAGATGATAACGCACATAAATGCAGAAACTTAATTTATTATTCTAATCGAATATCAAGACTGTCACAGGCCTCAATTTGAATCGTGAAAAATGTCATTATGCCTCTTGAACAGTTCGATAAAGCCTTCAACCCCATTCCATAGTTTCACAGATCAAAGTGATAGACCTGATAATAAATTCATTGAAAATTAACTTTGACGGAAATATAAATTTTCCATTTTGCTCGGCAAAGTAAGCGAGAAGGGAGACTGAAGAGCGCAGATGTTCGCGCTATGACTAAATCCTTGAAATTTGTTTGGATTTCCAAATATTTGAAAGCCTTTTTGATTTGCAAAAATCAACGGCTGAACGGAATGTTTTGAAACTTGGAATTCACGATACTTGTACTAAGACATTGCCAAAGCGATTATTGTGACTTCGTCTGTCAATTCAGTATAGACGGCACGGACCAGTCAACATCGTCGGATTTTGAACGAGGAAAGCGAATATATATATATTGTGTCAAACCTATTAGTCAATTCCTACAATTGTGGGTTAGAAGTTGAAAATTACTTCCCTTGGCATGAAAACACTTGCAGATGGCGCTTTTTTTCTACAATTACCACTACCTCCGCTGATATGTCTTTCACTGTATTATTGCCACTGCCGCAGGTTTTGACTACAATGTAGTCATTTCTCACTTGTTCTAATATGAGCAGAAGAGATCTCATACTGGTGTCAGTACCAGGATTCGAACTTTCCTCCGTGATACACATGAACGAGAATCTGTTCACAAAAGGTCAGAATACTCTAGAATAGACTTAATCGAGTTGGTTGTGAAATGACAAAACATCATTTACCTCATACATAGGTCTGACTAAAGGGGTAGTCTGGATCAATGCAATACATATTCCTGGATTTAGAGTAATTAATTAAGAGGTTTCCACTATACTCTCACTGCTGATGATACCTTAGAGGAGCAGCGCAATGCTGGAGACAAATGAAGAACTGACAACTGAACTGGCCGAACTAACCGCTTATCCACAACATCAGATATCTTATTATCGGCCCACCATCCATCGTTTTTTTTCTAATAATTTATTACGGATGAAACGGTCATGTATCTTCGAAACTGAAAAATTAACAAACTTCAAATCCAAACGTATATTCAGCTGTACAAGGAATGGATGCGAGTGGGAGTAAACTGAACTAGAAATGGATGCCAATTTAGGCTAACTGAAATTTGTTAACCGTGCTTGCCTATTCAAACGCAAACAGAAAGATAAGTCGGTGTATACCGTCCTTCCTCAAAAGTGTGAAATTGAGAGTTACACGAAAGGAATACTGAATTCTTATTCAGAACTCCTACAAACAACTGAAATCTAGGACTCAAGATAGTGGATATACACGAGAGCGATTTCTCCTCCTAAAATCATCCGAGACATCGATTGTGAACATACAGGTTTCACTGGGTGCTGTGTATCGATCCAGGGCAATTTTGAAAGAATAAATACCCAGGGCCGTTTGAATAGCGGTGTTTTCACCTCTCCATGGTGTTCCATGAACAATCACAATCAAATCGTGACTGAGGCACATACTCTGGAAAACGACTTCGTTTGGATAAAGAATAATGGTCAGTGTTTAGCTTTTATCAAGAAAATATCAGCATGTCTTTCTGCTGACACCAAAGAAAACAGTTGACTGCTACCCACATTTACTATTTCTATTTCATACAGATTTGGAATTGGCGCTAACTGTCTTTCGATTATTGACACAGAGATTCTTTTATGGATGACGGCTGAATATTGAATGTCGGATTTGACGCTTGCTGGTCAAGGGCGTACTCAAAACAATCTATCCATGTAGGCTATATCTGTAAGTCGTCTTCAATCGAATTCGAGTATACACCACTAAACTCTGGGTGTGAATACATGGATCACTATTTACTAAATTGGAGACTGTATTAAGACATAACGCAGATGCTTTACCCGTCGCTTGGCAGTATGTGTAGATTTGTATAGAGACGTATTATGTTCACCTTGTCAACAACACATTGTGTCCATTGAAATGCAGGACTCTTTCCAAAGGCAAGTATAACATACGGGGGAGAATGGTTTTCCAAGTGGACATTCCCAGTGCTTCAGTAGTAATATCTCACAAACCTATCAAACTGACAACATTCGCAAATGGGGCCATGTGGGCAATACCCAGTGATCTGAGCTTGTGGGCTCCAGTTGGTTGTGGTATGGTGCCCACATCAGGAAAAGTACACCATTTTAATGACCGTATTGGCTGAATATGAGTCCTGTCTGCCCAAATGGGTCCCAGGTCTTTCTTGGGTGCAAATATGTACGGGTGTCGTATGGGAAGCCATATGGATATCATGTGGGTACCATCGAACAACGTTGTCTGGGCTGTTATAAGAGAGTATGGCTTGGTGCCCTTCTTCGTTCAATATTTATACCATTTCCCTATTATCCTAACAAAGCAGAGTAATTATGGATATGAAGGATGAACCAGCCGTCATTGAGAACAGAATACACGAACCACCGAAGCCTGGAATCGATATTCTGAGCATCGTACTTACTGTCCCGATGGAAACTAATGGCTTCATGATACGAACCGATTAGGCTTTACTCCGATCTTTATCCCTCCACGAAGGGAATTTTATGCGAAATAATCTTTTAATAGACAGAATAAATTAGACGTCATCGGAAATTAAACCCTAAACTCCCTCTCCTCGATTTTCGTCTTACTGTATGAGAAGGCCAATTCCATGTCATATCAAAGTCGTGTATGTATGTAACTTCATGCGTGGCCTATACATTTATTTAGGGGTCATGGAGGTCTTGTGTATCAAGATTATGAGCCACTGAGACACTCAGATGGTGAAATAACATCGGTTATATCAATTAACCCATCCGACAAAAAGAAATCAATACATATATATGCAGTTGATATGTAAGACAATTTAAAACAAAAACCGGAAAACTCAGTAAGACAACAAATTTATAAGTCAGACAATTTAGACATTCTGTGTTTGCACGGAGAAAAATGTCTTTCATCGCTTTCAGTTTTGTTTTTTTGTTTTTTTTTCGTTTCTCGAACTTGACTTTCGAATGTAACATTAGAACAGAAATATTCCCTCGCTCTAGAATTCACGTGCATGGAACTGCCACGTGCAGAACGTTTTTCAAAAATAATGCCTTCACTACAACTATGTTACTCATTATCAATTGAGATTACGTTAGTCATAACTTCACGTGAGATGACATATTTCCTGGCCTTAGCTGTCTTTTTGACTTCGATTATCGAATATAAATAAGAATACATAATAATAACCGTCGTTAAAACGCAATCTCTGCACATATTGTGTCTAGAGTCAATATAACATTTCACCCCCGTCGGATGAGAAACATCAATGTTTATGTCATATCCATGTGTGAACAAACAAACCCCGTGCAAAACTGTTAACACAGCTCCTTAATAAATCTTGGCTCGGGAGACGTCCATATATGTTAGGCTTAGGTAACTTTGGAAACGCTTGACCATTTTTTGCTTTTGTTTGGCCGCTTTGTTCCAAGAACTCAGTTTACGTTTAACTACAGTTTAATGGTGTACTTACACGAGATTTGGTTCAAACCCCTGAACGAAAATGACTATTATTTCTATGAAAACCATTTACCTACATGCTTTACCTGCTTTACCTACATTGATAAGGGACACTTCATAGTTGGTACCATCCTAGAATGACCTGTATATGGCAAAGGAGTATCCGGCTTAGTAACCTTTGCTAGACGTGACGATCTTAATCAACGTGACAAAAGGACCCCTAGCATCATTATACGAAATCGTCCATCTTGAGATGTACCGTACTAGTTGGGTGAAAATTGTTTAATGCAGAAATTCGTCAACAATGTACCAACGAGTAGTCTAAATACTATCCTGTTATTCTGCGAAAAACTGATTTCATGACATGCATAGAACTGTTTAGTGAACAAGCAAAATATGCGAAACGTATTTCTCACGATGGAAGTCCCATCACAGCGAAAATATGATTAGGCCTCTATCTTAACAAAAATCATTTTGGTATTACTTTGACAAAGATGATATATGCTGCATTAGTCCAAAGTATCGTTTTGGTCGACATAATCATATTTTTGTAAAGATAAAAATCTAAATATCGCTTAACGTGATTTCTGAAACACAGTGTGTTCGACTGGCCTAACTTAGATTCAGTCTAGCTGTTATATAACAGTTGATGTGACGTAAATCAAGACTGGGGAACCTTGACGTCATCCTACTGCCCTACGGTGGACCACTGTCGAACTGCCCACGATGACCATCAGAGATTACCCTAGTGAGGAGGTTGAACGATCGTATGTATTTCTGAAGGGATGAATTAGTATAATGATGGAAGGCTTTCAAACACTGGTTCTTCATAGTTATAAAGCCAATCTAATTCAATCAAAATCTCTCGAATTGGGCCATAAATATCGCACACTAACACCAAAATTAGATTGTAGTGTCCACGATGACTGGCTCTACGATTCGCAATTTATTTGAAATAAACATCGTGTAATATAGATTCTTAAGTTGGAATATCCAAAATGACCATTTGCGCAGGTTACAGCGCAGTCAAAAAGCTCATCAGTGCTTTGTCACTACGTTCTGAAGGTCATGGATTCGTGACGTCATAATACGACGTTACTCCCACCCACCCCTCAAAAGAACACACCCATACCTTCCCACACTGCCTGACGACGATTCAGAAAAAGGTACATGATCGTTACGCCCAACATCTCCCGCGCCCCACTCAGAAGACTCCTCAATACATATGATCCCCCGGCGTGTCAACGAAGCACACAACATTGAGATTCTACATGTACCTGTATAGAAGCCAATATTGTATACATCTGATGTATGTGTAGTACATCAGTGTTGAAATCCATTCTATATTGAGATTGTTCCCATAGTGTTTGATAAATCGATGTAAATACCAGAGAATCGTTCGTTTAGGTTTTGCGGAACAGTTCAATCGTGTAAAATAATACCTTCATAGAGCCTACATGTAGAACGTAGAAATTATACATTACAGTGAAACATTGACCTCTTATCAGTCTGATGGAAACAAAATTCTAACAAGCCATTATTTAATATTTATCCGGAATTCTAACAAGCCATTATTTAATATTTATCCGGAATTCTAACAAGCCATTATTTAATATTTATCCGGAATTCTAACAAGCCATTATTTAATATTTATCCGGAATTCTAACAAGCCATTATTTAATATTTATCCGGAATTCTAACAAGCCATTATTTAATATTTATCCGGAATCAAGGATCCGGATATATCACCGTAGTGGAACGATGCATATTAAAATCTTCCATAGAATATATTGAAATAAGTATATTATCGGACTGTATCTTTATTGTTGGTTGACACATCATGGTCAACTATGCCATGTATTCATGGAAGCATTTTTCTGCGGTATGTGTACAGTCTGTTATGTTGCTTTACATGGCTCGAAACACAGGTTACACGACAGCACAATGTAAAACAACGTAATCTTTGTGTCCGAAAACATTCGTGGAAATTTAGCTTTTTTCATCAATGTGTTTCTTTTGCTAAACGAAAAAAGAAGAAAACTTCTGCTTGGACGTTAAATCAACTCTAGAGATGTTCCAGTTATCTGTGATATCCGTGTCCCGTTTGTTACACAGAGTTTAACCAGGGAATAAACGGAACGTCCCGGAAACCCAATCACGCGCCGGCGCCAGAAACCGTCTAACAGTTTGTCTTTTCGTCCCAACTTTCAAAATGGTGGATGCTCGGACAATATCCTTCATTCACAAACAAGAAAGGTTCTTGGGTGCATGTGTATCTTTTATCACGATTTCCCCCGATTTCGTTCTTACGCATCAGCTGGTATGCTCGTACAGACAGACCTTATGTAATCACCGTTATAGGTTACGTCACAAAACGTGAAGCAAGTCATCTTCATTTTACGCTAAAATGTAATCCATATTATTGTCAATATTGATCAAATATGGAAGACGAGTGAATGGGATGACGACACAAAGCCACATATGTATTCAATTATTTACTTAGAAAAAACGTTTGGCATTATTTTTTCTGGCAAAGTTGACCAGCTTAATCAAATTGTTTGCATAAAGTCCATGTCTGTCATCACGAGGGGAGCTCATCGTGTTCATCAAAGAATATTTCAAATGTAGGGGGAACGCGAACCCAGTGACCTAAGGCGAATCTTTTGAATCATTTAACACATTTTAAAATATCGATGTTCATTCTTCCAAGTTGTTCTATTGTCTTTTTTACTCCCGATATTAAAATTCATAGCTAGGAATGCAATTATGTGAATAGTATTGGGAGCATAAAGCAATATGGTTACAAATCCTGTTCTCACACGAATTATGACATGTCGGCTTCTCCTCTTGCTACATGTACCTTCTAAATGGCTAATATTGTGATAAATAAATAAAAAAAACCCAGAGATATTCATTCAGATATATCATTTTTTTAAATATTTTATGATGTCACTTCCGGCGGTGTGCCGCTTGGGCTGGAATCCTGACCGAAAATCTGACTGGTGTCTGGGGTATGATGCCCCATTGATGTGGTTAATCTATTAGGTCATCGTATTGGAACATGTTAAAATAAGGCGACATTCTTTCTCATCAACCCAGCTGTTCCGTCTTCCCAATTCTGAGTGATCGCCTAGCCTTTGATTTAAAAACTTTCAAATTATTGGTAGTAACATATAACTGACGGCTACAACGAGCGAGTTGGAGTGTCTCAACGCCTTTCTTATCACAGGAATGGGCTTTTGGGGGCCTGAGAGTGGAATCGATGCTAAAGAGAGGCAAGGAGAGAGACGAAAGTAACAACTCCCTACACCGCCACGATGTCCAATAATGTGTGTTTTATTGTAGGAATAAGTCACATGCCTCCTCTTCCAATCAACATATGCAATACATACAAACAAATCAAGTGACTTTGAAGAACACGACTAGCTCATTTAACAGACAACAATACCAGATTGACTAAACAATAGTCATTTTCTGATTGATGTACCTCTACCGAATGTCATATAAATATTACCATAAATACCAGAATAGCTAAGTTTTTGACATATTTAAGATTGTCTAGCCACGTATTGTGCTTTAAGTTCTTTGGCGTCAACTATGAATTTTCCCAATGAGATAATCCCCTTTCTAGACAGGAAGTTTAACATTAATTTTGAATTTCAAAGTGACGGCCATGACCAGTAATATTTCTTAAAATACTTTTTTTAAAGCAGAGTACAGTGGACAACATAGTGAAAAATCTAATTCATCCTCAACCATACGGTACCGGAGCTACACACCTCACAAATTCGATCCGACCTCAGGATATTATTTCCAATGTATTATACCCTATCCGTTTCTTGTACCAAGTTGCGGTAATCCCGATGGAGTAGACACTACGAGAGTTGAAGTTTGGTCATAAATATTGTTGCCCATGAAATTGCCATGGTTCGGTTTAAATTTTGTTCAGGTTTCATAAGAATAAACAATAAACCAATATAGCCCCGAGCCAAACATGGACAGTTTAGACGTGTTTGACTGAAAGTGGTTCTTTTGCTGCCAGTGGGCATGATCTTAATACCGTTATCTCTTCTAAAAACCCAGATTGTTAAATAAGCTTGTCACTCTGGACTAACAATATCACCAATAAGATATTGCTCATAAGCCGCATGATCCATGAAATAGGAGGATTCCTCCACAGGTATATCGACAGTGGTGGTCGGTGAGCAAGACTTCTTTGAATAATTGTATTGCACAATAAGTTAACGACACGCAAACAATAATAACAGTGTTGCCAATCTGTTCTCATTACAGGTCCAGTGGTTGAAAAATGGCGGGAAATGCGGACTATGCGGAGATTCTTACCATGGCGACCGGCCACACGAAGCAGGTGGAAAGTTCGCTAACGGAATCATAACGAAGACGTACGAAGAAGGCGCAGAAGTGGACATAACGGTTCACCTAACGGCCAATCACCTTGGTTTCTTTGAATTTCGAATCTGCCCAAACAACGACCCGAAACAAAGGGTGAAACAGGAGTGCTTGGACAAGTATCTCCTGGAGAGAACCGATGGTCAAGGGACTACATTTAACGTACCTAAAGGCAAATACAACGCCATGTTTAACTACACGCTGAAGTTACCGAGAGGGCTGACCTGTAGACAGTGTGTTCTACAGTGGAAATATCGAACAGGTATGTTGGGAGCTTTAGTTAATATATATGAAATGGCAGGGGAATAACATGAAAACTAATCGTAGGAAATTTACATTAACTGATTCGGCTACCACCTGGGATAGGCAATCAGGACCAAGAAAACTGGCCGTCGAAGTTTACTACAATAATAACACAATAATATTTACTGGATGTTTCTTTGTTTGAACATCTACATCTATGTGAAGTCCAACAGCATCACATATTGACAACATCCGTTGTGGCTGGCAATAATATGTCAATAACATTATATACAGCAGTTATTAACTCAACCTGGCCTGGGGGCCATCATGCCCCCCCCCCCCCCCCTTTCTAACAAAACTTTCTGAACTATCTCCGGACCGACAATAAATTGAGAGCTGATACTCCGTGACTTTTTAGTTTATCACATTGGGGTCATTTTGAGGCTATTTGCATAACCCCCTGATCAGAGGATCATGGGTATATTCAAGATGACGTCCACGTGGGGTACCAGAAATGTGATGTTTTTGTCATTTTTCTTAAATTGTACCGCGAGGAAAAGTGAGCAAAAACTATTATATTTCACATAAGATTAATATTTACTAATAATCTATCATGCAGATTTTTCAGAGAAATTACATAGATGAAAATTACCAAAAAAATCTGACCGAAAAATCGACAAAATAAATGTCTTTTTTGAAAAGGATGTCACTATGACGTCGTCAAAGCGGCCATCTTAGATTTTTTACATTTTCTGGTAGAGCTTGACCCAAGAGTATAGTGTGGTAAGTTTCAGCCTCGTAGCTCAAGGGGTATACTCCCCCCCCCCCTCGGCCTGGACATAGCTACTTGATGCTTAGTACATTTTGCGCCGAGTTGCCAGGTGATATTCGGTCCAATTACAACACATTCCGTCCAATTACAACGCAAATATTGGTAGTAACATATAACAGACGGCGACAACAAGGGGGTAGAGGTGTTTAAACGCATTCTTATTACACGGATGGGCGGACACGAGCCAGGGAGTAAGATGGATGTTAAAACGCTAAAGGCATGAGAAAGATAAAAGTAACCCCCCCCCCCCCACACACCTACACCTCCACGATTACTAGCGGATAGAGCCATAGTCATAAGAAGAAGGCAAAAACCGATAAACCCAAGAAACACGAAAGTCTAAATAACAGAAATAATAATAGTCTTCCCCGTGTGAAACGGTGTAGATATTAATCTGCAGTTCGTTTTATCATCCAGTCTGGGTTCCGCTCCCATCAGTAGCTTCAGATTGATGTCCAGTTGCACAGGGATTTCTTATTAATGTAGGATCTTCAGCACATTTGTCAGCATCCAATCTCTGATTAGTGTCCCTCTCTCATACCCTTTTCTTTGGGCATGAGTGTCCATTCTTAGTTTTAGAAGATCAGAACCGGACACCTTCATCCAACGGACAATCTAAGCCTACGCACCAGTGTGATGGCCCTGGGGATTAGTGTCCTTTCTCGTATTCTTTCCCAGTGCAACTACGGACGGACTTGTTGGGTTAGAAGATAGGAGGCGTACACTTTTAGCCAACGGATATCTTTAGCCTCCATACCGCCACAAATGAAATATGTGTGTCGCTTCTTTCTTGTAAGAAATATCGTATATTTATTTCATGGCTGCTTGGATCCGAATGCTAATAGTTTCGTGTGAATAAAGTCGATAAGGGACTACACATGACTATTGAGAGATTAGGGACTACACCTGACTATTGAGAGATTAGGGACTACACCTGACTAATGAGAGATTAGGGACTACACCTGACTATTGAGAGATTAGGGACTACACCTGACTATTGAGAGATTAGGGACTACACCTGACTATTGAGCGATTGGGGACTACACCTGACTATTAAGAGATTGGGGACTATACCTGACTATTGAGAGATTAGGGACTATACCTGACTATTGAGAGATTGGGGACTATACCTGACTATTGAGAGATTGGGGACTATACCTGACTATTCAGAGATTGGGGACTACACCTGACTATTCAGAGATGAGGAGCTACACCTGACTATTGAGAGATTGGGGACTACACCTGACTATTGAGAGATTGGGGACTATACCTGACTATTGAGAGATTGGGGACTACACCTGACTATTGAGAGATTAGGGACTACACCTGACTATTGAGAGATTGGGGACTACACCTGACTATTGAGAGATAAGGGACTAAATCTGACTATTGAGAGATTGGGGACTATACCTGACTATTGAGAGATTGGGGACTACACCTGACTATTCAGAGATTAGGGACTACACCTGACTATTCAGAGATTAGGGACTACACCTGACTATTGAGAGATTGGGGACTACACCTGACTATTGAGAGATTAGGGACTATACCTGACTATTGAGAGATTAGGGACTACACCTGACTATTGAGAGACTGGGGACTACACCTGACTATTGAGAGATTGGGGACTACACTTGACTATTGAGAGATTAGGGACTACACCTGACTATTGAGAGATTAGGGACTACACCTGACTATTGAGAGATTGGGGACTACACCTGACTATTGCGAGATTGGGGACTATACCTGACTATTGAGAGATTGGGGACTATACCTGACTATTGAGAGATTGGGGACTACACCTGACTATTGAGAGATTGGGGACTACACCTGACTATTGAGAGATTGGGGACTATACCTGACTATTGAGAGATTAGGGACTACACCTGACTATTGAGAGATTGGGGACTACACCTGACTATTGAGAGATTGGGGACTACACCTGACTATTGAGAGATTGGGGACTATACCTGACTATTGAGAGATTAGGGACTACACCTGACTATTGAGAGATTAGGGACTACACCTGACTATTGAGAGATTGGGGACTACACCTGACTATTGAGAGATAAGGGACTAAACCTGACTATTGAGAGATTGGGGACTATACCTGACTATTGAGAGATTGGGGACTATACCTGACTATTGATAGATTAGGGACTACACCTGACTATTCAGAGATCAGGGACTACACCTGACTATTGAGAGATTAGGGGCTACACCTGACTATTGAGAGATTAGGGACTACACCTGACTATTGAGAGATTGGGGACTACACCTGACTATTGAGAGATTAGGGACTACACCTGACTATTGAGAGATTGGGGACTACACCTGACTATTCTGAGATTGGGGACTATTCCTGACTATTGAGAGATAAGGGACTAAACCTGACTATTGAGAGATTGGGGACTATACCTGACTATTGAGAGATAAGGGACTACACCTGACTATTGAGAGATTGGGGATTACACCTGACTATTGAGAGATTGTGGATTACACCTGACTATTGAGAGATTGGGGACTACACCTGACTATTCTGAGATTGGGGACTATTCCTGACTATTGAGAGATAAGGGACTAAACCTGACTATTGAGAGATTGGGGACTATACCTGACTATTGAGAGATAAGGGACTACACCTGACTATTGAGAGATTGGGGATTACACCTGACTATTGAGAGATTGTGGATTACACCTGACTATTGAGAGATTGGGGACTACACCTGACTATTCTGAGATTGGGGACTATTCCTGACTATTGAGAGATAAGGGACTAAACCTGACTATTGAGAGATTGGGGACTATACCTGACTATTGAGAGATAAGGGACTACACCTGACTATTGAGAGATTGGGGATTACACCTGACTATTGAGAGATTGTGGATTACACCTGACTATTGAGAGATTGAGGACTATACCTGACTATTGAGAGATTGTGGATTACACCTGACTATTCAGAGATTGGGGACTATACCTGACTATTCAGAGATTGGGGACTACACCTGACTATTGAGAGATTGGGGATTACACCTGACTATTGAGAGATTGTGGATTACACCGGACTATTCAGAGATTGGGGACTATGCCTGACTATTGAGAGATTGTGGACTATACCTGACTATTCAGAAATTGTGGACTATACCTGACTATTCAGAGATTGGGGACTATACCTGACTATTCAGAGATTGGGGACTACACCTGACTATTCAGAGATTGGGGACTACACCTGACTATTGAGAGATTGGGGACTACATCTGACTATTCAGAGATTGGGGACTATACCTGACTATTGAGAGATTGGGGACTATACCTGACTATTGAGAGATTGGGGACTATACCTGACTATTCAAAGATTGGGGACTACACCTGACTACTGAGAGATTGGGGACTACACCTGACTATTGAAAGATTGGGGACTACACCTGACTATTGAGAGATTGGGGACTATACCTGACTATTGAGAGATTGGGGACTACATCTGACTATTCCGAGATTGGGGACTACACCTGACTATTGAGAGATTGGGGACTACACCTGACTATTCAGAGATTGGGGACTACACCTGACTATTCAGAGATTGTGGACTATACCTGACTATTGAGAGATTGGGGACTATACCTGACTATTGAGACATTTGGGACTACACCTGACTATTCAGAGATTGGGGACTATACCTGACTATTGAGAGATTGGGGACTATACCTGACTATTGAGAGATTGGGGACTATACCTGACTATTGAAACATTTGGGACTACACCTGACTATTGAGAGATTGGGGACTATACCTGACTATTGAAAGATCGGGGACTACACCTGACTATTGAGAGATTGTGGACTATACCTGACTATTGAGCGATTGGGGACTATACCTGACTATTGAGAGATCGGGGACTATATCTGACTATTCAGAGATTGGGGACTATACCTGACTATTCAGAGATCGGGGACTACACCTGACTATTCAGAGATTGGGGACTATACCTGACTATTCAGAGATTGGGGTCTATACCTGACTATTGAGAGATTGGGGACTATACCTGACTATTCAGAGATCGGGGACTGTACCTGACTATTCAGAGATCGGGGACTACACCTGACTATTCAGAGATTGGGGACTATACCTGACTATTCAGAGATTGGGGACTACACCTGACTATTCAGAGATTGGGGACTATACCTGACTATTCAGAGATTGGGGACTACACCTGACTATTCAGAGATTGGGGACTACACCTGACTATTCAGAGATTGGGGACTATACCTACCTATTCAGAGATCGGGGACTACACCTGACTATTGAGAGATTGGGGACTATACCTGACTATTGAGAGATTGGGGACTATACCTGACTATTCAGAGATTGGGGACTACACCTGACTATTCAGAGATTGGGGACTATACCTGACTATTGAGAGATTGGGGACTACATCTGAAGTCCGGTCTGAAGCTTATACATGTATATGGGTTTTGCTGTGGCTTTGTATAGTGCTTAACAACGTGGTGCCGTGAAACTACCTGTTTCCGAAAAGTAACATTTCACAAGAACGGGCCTAAGCAAACGTTGCATACCTTTTGCCAGATCCTGTAAAAATCGGAGCATTTCCATCAGCTTCAACAAACGATATTGCTTAAGCAGAACATTTTTTTATGCAAGGGTATGTATTCCGGGATGTTCGATTGATAGATATACTGCGCTGGTGGCCAATTACTTACAGATATACTGATTCCGAGAATACTGATCCCGATTAGTGGTACATTTACACTTGGTACATTCTCACCAGGAAATTGAGATGTTGGATCATTGTTGTACAACGAGGGCAGCTTAGTGAAGTCCAATCTGTCAGTTCTGCTGGTGTACAGAGGATTCTCCTGCTCCAAAATGGGTTGGTATTGGTTGTTGACAATCTCAATATGATGTTCATGGTCACTATATGGGGTTCATTTTAGTGAACAAGTTGTTTCGATATTTGATCTTTCTTGCTGAGCCAGCCTTGCTTATAGATGGGACAGTATATTTCGCAGTGTTAGGCAAAATCTTCGGTCTCACATTCTCAAAATGGGGTTGATGATTGGCTTGTCAGGGGTAATGACGGCATAATCATTTTGTTGGTGATGTCTAGGAGGGAAGAGTTATTTTCCGATGTGCGGCCTGAACTGGTGTGGATCACGTCACCTCTCACCATTGTCCCACCTACGTTGCCACTTCACCAGGATACTCTTCTGTTCAGCACTTTAATACCACGCCATGTATGGTGGGGATTGTCCCTCTCCTTGATAGTTCTTCTACTTCATCTAACTTGTCAGCGACATCATTATCTAGGATATTCGCATGGGGTTCATGAGGCAATGACCCTTGGCCCCTGTGACTGGTCTTCACTAGGACAGAGTAGAAATTAAATAGATATCTACTTCTGCGTTACTAATTATTTCTATAGTGGACTAACTGTCAGATAGATCGTGTAGCTCGAGGAGTGGGGTGATTCGTCTTGGCAATTTAGGGGCACTAACAGGATGGCTACCAATGATCACATGAGGATGGATCCTTGGTATAGGAGACCACTCTGATGTATCCCAGGGGAAGACCGCTCAGATGAATCCCCGGGGAAGCCCGCACTGATGAATCCCCGGGGGAAGACCGCTCTGATGGATCCCGGGAGTAGACCACTCTGATGGATCCCCGGGGGAAGACCTCTCAGATGGATCCCCGGGGAAAGTCCGCTCTGCTAGATCCCCGAGGAAATCCCTCTCTGATGAATCCACAGGGGAACACCGCTCTGATGGATCCCGGGAGTGGACCGCTCTGATGGATCCCCAGGAGAAGCCCGCTCTGATGGATGCGCAGAGGAAGACCGCTCTGACGGATCCCCGGAGGAAGACCGCTCTGATGGATCCCCGGGGAAGACAGCTCGGATGGATCCCCGCCGCAAGACTGCTCTGATTGTTCCCCCGAGGAAGACCGCTCGGATGGATCGCAAGCAGTCCGCTGGTTTTGCTGCATTTGTGGCATGGATGACAAGACCAACACCACATGAGCCGTTCGCAAAGGCGATGACTACATCTGCCGAGGTGTCGGACAGGATCTGATCTACACATTGACGGAACTAATGCTGCTATTCGACTGACCTGAAGCAAATTAATTTTCTGTTAGGCTTTCCACAACCCAGGTCATAGTATTCAGCGTGACTGAGATACATCATTCTCTAGATGACGACTTTACAACGAATATTATAGAATAAGAATACTGATCATCGATACAGATTTGATATTTTTGGAACATCATGATGTCTTGCCGGCATCATTGAAAACTGTTGACCGCTTCTCTCTTGCAGGAAACTAGCCTATGTTTATGTATACTATGATTGTCTTTTTGAATTTGGTGTTATGCTGTTATATGGAATATGGAGTGGGTCTTTGGATTATGGACGCGAATATTCTTTAATGGACGACGGCTGAATTATGAATGGCGGATCAGACGCTTGTAATCAGTCACAATCGCATTGTCAACGGGAAACATTATATCCTGGTAAATGACCCGGAAATCGTTTACTAGAACTTTTTTAGTGATACGAGTTTGTCGACCGAACATCTTGGTGTATTGTCGGTATCGGTGAAAACGTTTGAACCTCAATATATTATTTTAGCTACCGTACTCTTAACATGCTGTTTTGGTAGTGACTTATCTATGTACTACGAAAACGCTGTTTTTGTTCAGTTGTTGAACTACGAGATCATATTTATGAACAATATATTTTTTGTGTTTTTCTGTACCGAACTGGAATTTCATAATTTGAGCGATATGCATGGGGTCTGTGCGATAATAATCGATAATGTCTGTTTTCAACCTTTTTTGCCCCGTAAAATAATGAAGCAAACCCCCCTATACGAGGGCCTTTTATGGCATACAGGTATTATGTTACGCCGCTTGGGACAGCTTGATGCTCCACACCATGCACACTTGTGCATGTATCTTCCATTTCAACATGCTGGGCACGTTGGGCTTGGGGTAATGTAATCTAGGACAATGGAATTTGGTTGTCTCCTCTCACACTATAACCTCATCATATCAGAAAACTACGTTGAATTACATTGCAATCAACGTGGCGTAACATGCGCTGTTCCACGTCGTGTCTGGTGGATGGTTCTCATGATGTCTCCATCGGAGCACGCTTTGAGGGAAACTTTGTAGCTTGTTTATCTCTACACTCTTAACTTTCATGGGTATTGTGGGTGTTACTGTAATGGAAGTAGCGTTTTTGTTTTCATGTGTGGATGGATTTTGTCTTTGTACTTTGCACATAATAGAATTACAACACATATAAGGGAAGTGGGAAGAGGTGCCGACATACTGACAGAGCCACATGACTTCACAGTATAGTCTTCCGGTTAACCTATTCTAGAGCACATACCAGGAATCTAACGATTCGTGATATGTGTTGTATCTCAGGTACGCTTTTATTGCACCTGTTCATGTGGCAACTTGGATGATATGACCACACGGCCCCTGGCACCGGCATAAACGGTATTAGATACAAATCTAGAGAGTTATGATGGAAATGCTCTGACAACTCGTATATTGGTAATTGGTGAGCTGTTTCGCTGTGACAACTCGTATACTGGGTATTGGTGAGCTGTATCGTCGTCAGATGAAAATGACGGCATGTAACACAAAAGACTAGACTGTAAGGCCCGATGTCGACCCAGCATCATCTTCCCACAAATGCCAACATATATCAAAGACCAAATGGTCTGTACAGGGGGAGGGCCTTGGGGACGAAACGTCCACCAGCAGAATCTCGCCATATACAAGTAAAAATTACAACACATATAAGGGAAGTGGGAAGAGGTGCCGACATACTGACAGAGCCACATGACTTCACAGTATAGTATAGTCTTCCGGTTAACCTATTCTAAAGCTCATACCAAGAATCTAACGATTCGTGATATGTGTTGTATCTCAGGTACGCTTTTATTGCACCTGTTTATGTGGCAACTTGGATGATATGACCACACGGCCCCTAGCACCGGCATAAGCGGTATTAGATACAAATCTAGAGAGCTATGATGGAAATGCTCTGACAACTCTGACAACACCTGTGACCACGGACAGTTTTGGTGAGTAGCTGTGCTATAGATCGAATATAGACGACTCATGTGGTATATTTTTGAAGGGTCTATCATACTGCACTGGTTAGTGAACAGGTAACAGTGTTCGCTACAGAGAAGGAACTGTTCGGTTGGCGTGTCTGGGAATGGTTGTTGTCAGGTAGATAGAGTTCATACCGGTATACTGTAGTGTCCTAGTTGACGTTTTATGATAATCTACTGAACATAATGTGTTGTCGAGGAAGACGAGGCAAAAATATTTGCTCTTGCAATGCCCGAAGTCTTGTAAGTCTTAGCCATGGGTGGAAAGTCTTCGATACCCCCTTGAATGGGTTTGTGTGGTGGGATGTATTTGTGACAAGAACACTGTATGGTTGCACTTCAGTTGGTCGCTTTGAATCTCCTTTGGTAAAATATTCGCTCATCAGGATTGGTGTGTGCTTGAGTTTCTCGAGTGAATCTTGCATATCGTTGGCGGGGATTCAGCGTTATCATTGTTGAGTAGGGTTATACACGATCTGACTGTAAACAGAAGGGAGCTTAGGGTTTCACGACAGGAGTGAGGACAACGATGACCGTAATCTACGTGGTGGTCCCCGCCCTGTTACTGCAACATGAGCCTCAAGATACGGCCACAGTGGGAACGACCGCGGTAGACTGGATAATAATATGATCAATTAACGTAACACAAAAAGGATGTTGGTAAACGATACCGGCGTACTGAAGAAGTCATGTGACCCCACAGACAAACACACTGGCTGGGTAATTATAAATACATCACACAAACCAAAAGTGATCTCTGTGATGATTTGCATTCCAGCCAGGCCTTTATTGTAGTTGTTCATGGGGACTTCTTGAATGACATGGATCACACACCCGACTGTGCTATTGAGCATGTTATGCTCTCACAGATTGTCTGGAGAGGTGTCACGTAACATGAAGTCGATTAAAATATCCAAGCATTGGGAAAAGCATCTGGTGATAGTATAGAATTTGCAGGATAATACTCCCAGCTACTCGCACACCGTAGACGTGCTAGATTCGGCTTGCGACCACGCAACTCATTCTAGACCGTCCGATTGGATGAAATATGCTGATTACGAACATGTTGGGAGGGCAGTGAGTGAGTAGTGAGTGAGTGAGTGAGTGAGTGAGTGAGTGAGTGAGTAGGATTTAACGTTGTTTTCAGCATTTTTTCATCCATATCACAACGGTGCCTACATGTGCCAGAACACGAGTGTCTACAAATCCTATTATCCTGGACACTGATCAGCCCAGCCAGTACAGCACCCGGCAGGGCAAACCAGAACGCAGTTCACATGTGAACTTTTTACCAACATTTACCTCATTCACACCGAGTTCTTAAAGTTAAAAAGGGATATTCGCTCCAAACGGTAGTTACTCCGCTGAGTTATAGAATTAGGTGTCACATATATCCAGGTTATGTAATGGACAGCTGGTTTGTACGAGTTATATGTATACTCGATAAAACCTTGTCTCAGCAATGTGCTGAGAGAAAATATACAGGCGACCCTCTACGAACAATGGTCAGCGTTTTCTTGTTTTGTGAAATAATTTGCCACCTTCGCTGGATTTGTAAGATATTTCTGTGACATATTTAGGAACATATCACTAGAAATTGACATAACTAATATTCAGATGACATATAGAATTGATATTCACTAACTTGTATTCACTAGAAGGAACAGAGATAATAGCATAATAGCTTTACAAGTGTACCTTTCTTTTGCAGAAGTTTTCCTAGCCATACTCTGATTCCAAAACCCACCTTATTGCGGAAGATTTGTTACCGGTAACAATATTATGGTGGATATTCATGTCAATCTATAAATCAGGGGGTCCAGGAATACATTAACTACGTATAAATACAATACATTAATACGTTAATTAATACATTAACTACGTTGAATATAAATTCAACGCTTAAATTTACTCACGTGAATCGAAACTATTCACGCTATGAAGACGAATTCCAATTCGCCTATAAAGAATTCCCGTAATCGAAAGACCCATCGGCACGACACACCTAGCACCAAAATCCTAGAACTCATGGACAAAGATGTCTACATATTGCAAGATATCTATTTAAATAATAGATCCGTATATGATATATACATATGATAAGATATCTACACATGATAAGATATCTACATATGATAAGATATCTACATATGATAAGATATCTACATATAAGATATCTATATATGTCTATTTTTCGAAAGAAAGAAGCGATATACAGGGGAGGTAACCAGTTTATTAACAGTTTTCGTTGTCGTGATATGAGAGAAAAAATATTGAAAACGACGTTAAATCCTACTCACACACGTACGCACTCACTCACTCCACAGTTTTCAGTGACATCACGATTTCTTTGAGAGGAATCTTAGAAATTGGAAACTGGTAACCAAATGAATTATTATGAATTACAACTGCATTGTTTATTAACAATAACGGTGTTTACTAACCAAATGTGGTTTGAAATCACTGTTAGTCATTTGAAAACGCTGTTAATAACTACAACGAAACGTCACCAGCTAATAAACAGAGAAATTGTTATCCATAATAATTCGTTTGAACTTCATGATGTTCCTATCAAATCTAAATGAATTGTGGGTGACATATCAAAGCCATGTGATACTGTTTGGTATAAAGACTTACTTTTTAAACTCTAACATTTTGGTATATAGAGTGCAGTTCCCGAATGGATCAACGTTACCTTGGATCCGAGATCCGAGTGGGGACATTGTAGCTGCTTGGAATTCGTCAAATATCAAATATCCGTACCACTATGCTGAAGTTCATCAAGGCTACACTCTTAAAATGAAAGTGTTCAACATTATAATCCGAGGAGTGACAAAATTATACAAAGTACTATATTTGTAACACTCTCAGAAAGTGTTGAGAAAAAAAATGTTATATCCAAAATTACAGTGGTGTGTCAGGAGCAGTATAACACTTTACATGTGTTAAATTCAGCATTGTAAAGTGTTGTATTGCTGCTGATACAGTACTATAATATTGGACATAATATTTTTTTCAACACTTTCTAAGAGTGTTATAAATATAACACTTTATATAATGTTGTCACTCCTCGGACATGTATAATGTTAAATATAACACTTTCACTTTAAGGGTGTAGGTATTAGATTCCCTGTTCATTCTCTCTTCTATCAACGATATAGTTGATAAATTCAGGCTTTTTGCTGATAACTCGTTTATGTATCATTCATCCCTGAAAATCATTGGAATCGAACTAAATATGAATCGCAATTTGAAAGCCCGTTCACGAATGGTCCAAACAATGGATCTTGAACAGTTTTACTGCAACTCAGTGATAGAAATTTCTAACACCAACCTGAAATCTTTTTGATGGAACTTTACTACAAATATCACATTGCCATCAACACCTGGGTATATTTTCTCAAGACAATTGCAAATTGGAAAACCCATATTGAAGATATCACTAACACAGCAACCAGGCGAATTAGAGTAATGTACAAGGTCAAATTCAAGCTGGCAGAAATACCTCATAAGTACTGTCTGTGCACATTTTTGGCTGACCTATAAACGGTCTCTTATGAATACGACATTATAAAGGCTATTATATAACGACCATTTCAAAGCCCTTTCCTTCTCATTCACTAAACGCTATATAGACGATCTTCTCGCTAATGTTGTTAAACGAATTAGCTCTAATGGACGACGGCTGAATATTGAATGACAGAACAGACACTTGTACCTATCACAGATGTGTCGTAGCTATGTGGGGGCAATCATGAAGTCACAGGCCTGCCAATACTCACTATAGGAGAGAGTGTATTTATTCTGAAACCTGTTTGGAAACACTGAATTCCAGGAGAGAAATCATTGAAACGAACGTAGCGTACAAAATATATCAAAACGACGTTCCCGAATATATGTGTGATTTGATCAATCCCTTAGTTGGACAAGGGACGCCTTATATGCTTAAAAATAATCTTAACGACGTAGTTCCCAGAACCAGACCTAACATCTGAAAAATACCTTCATCCACTCAGTCATGCAACTGTGAAACAGCACTGGAACTGCTACAAGGAATAGAGCTACTGTTAGACAAGTAATATTTTGTAACCAACTATTAATCTGTGGGGACTAGAAAAAACTTAATATAATTCACACACAAATAAGACATAGCTGCAGTCAAGTAAACTCTGATTATCCCGACTTGACATGGTTGATAATGCTGGTTGTGACTGTGACATGGTTGATAATGCTGGTTGTGACTGTGACATGGTTGATAATGCTGGTTGTGACTGTGACATGGTTGATAATGCTGGTTGTGACTGTGATATGGTTGATAATGCTGGTTGTGACTG
>JAVTVY010046486.1:0-21639 GCA_036873755.1 Hanleya hanleyi
ATCCGGTTTAGGCGTCTGAAATCTACACAAAATCGATTACTTCCGTCCGGTTTCTTGACAAGAACTATGGGAGCTGCATACGGTGATTCAGAAGGCTCAATAACTCCCAACTTTAACATTTCCTTAACCTCATTCTGAACAGTTTTCCGCATGGCAAATGGTAATGGATACGGTTTTGAACGAACGGGAGTGTCAGTTGTCAACTTTATCTCGTGTTCCACTAAATTAGTTCTGCCTGGAATGTCGGTCAAAATGTCAGAAAACTCACCCAAAATCTCCTGCATCTCCGCATTCTGTTCTGCCGACAAAGTTTCACCCACATGTACGTCAGTTACACACTCCTTACCGATCAAAGGGAATTGTACCAAATCGTCTGATGAAACTGGGTCATTGTCGTCTATCACCGCCGAACACACAGAATCCACGGCGCCAGAGCAGATGGAAACTTCCACATCCGGTTTCACACACGCTGAAATACATTCTCGAATTTCATATTTCTTCAATAAATTTGCGTGATATGTTTTGGTACTTCCGTGCACATTTAATCTGTAATCACAATTACCTACCAGTTCCACCACAGTGTATGGACCTTTCCATTGCATCAAAAGTTTATTGTTATCAGTGGGTAGTAATACTAGGGCTTTGTCACCAATTTTAAACTTTCGTGTTCTACTTCTACGGTCGTAGTATCGTTTGTAGCGTTGCTTGGACTTTCGCAGTTCATCATGCGCGACTTTACACGTGTCTTCTAATCTCGATTTCAGATCTATGACGTACTGATAAGTACTTTTGACTTCAGGATTCTCTATTTCCTTGGTCCAGATTTCCTTCAAAATAGACATAGGCCCTCTAACAGTTCGCCCATACAAAAGTTCAAATGGAGAGAACCCCAAACTGTCCTGAGGAGACTCGCGATACGCGAACAACAAAGGTGAAAGATAGCGATCCCAGTCTTTAGGCCGTTCCGCACACATTTTCCGCAGCATGCTTTTCAACGTGCCATTGAATCTCTCAACTAGGCCATTGCATGCTGGGTGATATGGAGTAGTGGTGAGTCGTTTCATAGATAACAGTCTACTGACTTCCTTCATTACACCGGAGGTAAACTGGGAACCCAAGTCCGTCAGTATTTCACGCGGAACGCCAACTCGTGTGAAAATGTCAACTAATGCCTCCGCCACGCGTTCGGCCTCTATTCCCTTAAGGGCCACCGCTTCTGGATATCTCGTAGCGTAATCGACAAGAGTAAGTATATAACGATTTCCACGCTCGGTTACTGGCTTCATAGGTCCAACTATATCGACTGCAATACGATGGAAGGGAACTTCAATCAAGGGCATATCCCCCAGTGGTACTCTAGTAACTCTACCTTTTGGAAAAGTTCTCTGGCAGACATCACACGACCTACAGTAGCGAGTGACGTCACTTTGGATCCCAGGCCAACAAAAGTTAGTCACTACTTTTCGAGCTGTTTTCCGCGAACCTAAATGCCCCCCGAGCATACTCTCGTGCGCTAAAGACATAACTTTCCGTCGATGTTTTCTCGGTACCACCAGTTGAGTAAAAACTTTTCCATGTTCAGTTTTTGGCGAGTGGTACTCCCTATATATCAGTCCATTCCGCTTGAAGAATTTAACGGAGTTCTTTTGAGTCACACGGGCCAGACCAGTGGCAGCCAGTTCCCGAATTCACTCTTGATTTCTTACCCCTCCAATTTGGGTCTGGATCATTAGCGGCACGCACGCCTTCGATGTTTCCTATAATTAAATCATATAGAGGCGACTCCATGCAAAGCGCGTCTACAGTTCCCATATAAAAAGGAGTGTTCACACAAACTGTAGCTATCGGGACCTCCCTAACAGTTCCATCCATCAGAAAACAACGCCTAGTTTTATCCCCAATTTGTTCTGGAGAAATGCAACCGCGTTTCACCACGACTCCGCTACATCCCGTATCTCTCAAAACAGTTACTTTGTTGGATCCGATAAACCCGTCAGTCACAGGCATATTTTCACAACAACCTACAATGTTTTCGTCATGAAAATCTTCAAATTTCTCGTCCAACATACTCGACGCCTGTGGATGTCTCTTCGACCTATCTGGCTTCGTACAAAACCGGCGGATGTGCCCATATTTCAAGCAATTGTAACAGCGCTTCTCAAAACTTTCGGGTTTGGTTGTACTTGAATTGTCATAGTCCGAATTTCGTTTCAAATTTGGGTTAAAGTTACGTTTTTCCGGATTACTGGAACGATACGTACCACTGCGCGCCTCCCTGTACTGATCAGCCAATGTTGCCATTTGATCAACGCTACTAGGTATTCTTTCTTTCAAAAAGAGAGCTAAGTCTTTGTCACACGAACCGATCAATTGTTCCCTTAACAATAAATCCCTCAAGTCATCATATGACCTTTCCTCAACTTTACTCAACTCGACCCACCTATCAAAATAATTGCCTAATCTAGCAGCAAATTGATTAAAGGTTTCAGTTCGATCCGGTTTACAAGTCCTAAACTTGTGACGAAAGCCTTCTTCCGTCAACTGAAAGCTATGTAATAGGGCCTCCTTTAACTTATCAAAATTCAAAGCATCTTCACTAGGTAACCTAGCAAACACTTCCAATGCTTTACCTGTTAACAATGCGCTGAGATTAACAGCCCAGTCTGCACTATGCCACTTTTGACTCTCTGCAAACCTTTCAAATCTATTTAAGTAGGCATCTAAATCGTCTTTAGATTCATTAAACACAGGTAGTTTTGGCCTAGTCGCCTTAACAGTGTCACTCCCAAATGCCTTTGCACCCTTATCCAAGTGTTGACCTTTAATTTTCTCTAACTCAATTTGCTTTTCCAACAATTCTATCTTGCCATTCTTTTCCCTCTCTTCTCTTTCCCATTCTCTTACCCTAACTCTTTCCTCTCTATCAAATTTTTCCTTAATTTTCCCATCTACAAAGTCTAATAGGGTTTTCTCTTTTAGACCTAATCTCTCCCCTATGTCAAGCATTTTTTCATAATCCAAATCCATTTCGCTATCAATTGGTGAGTCATAAGGCACTACCAATAAAAATATGATAGCCACACAACAGAACGATGTGGACAGAAGTATTTTGCAGATCATGGTATCATACACAAAATATGCATTATTAAATAGCGTCTTGGGCCTTAATCATTATCAGAATTAGCAGTATAGCACACTAAGACGCCACACAGACAAAAAAAATCAATACAGAATATTCACAGTGTCAACTAATCTGGTATTGCCACAATTTGAAAAGTTTTCGATTTTACTCAAAATTTGGACAAGCCCCCAAAATGTCACGATGAAACCTGTGACGTAGCGTCAACCAGACTAATTGACAACAAACACTTATTTACAAGAAAACATTTAACATTTATATACAACTCCAAACACGATATACATATAAATAACGGTCGCGACTGTACAAAAAACCCTAATATTCACGAAACATCACGAAACAGTCCGGTTATCACACACAAACGGTTCAACTTTTTTATTCCCTCCGGAGATAGTAAACTCCTGAACACGGCCTGTTCTGCACACAGTCCAATGGTATAACACGTTAATGTCCGGTCACGACCTGTAGCGTCTGTGCCGTACATCCCCCATCCAGTGGCGAACAATAATTCAGGCCCCGTCCTGCACACAGCCCAGTGGTACCCATTAGCGTCGGTCACGACTTGTCACGTCCGTGCCATACATCTGGACTCCTACGTGTAGCAGGCCCACAAATTAACCGGACACACAAAACAGGTTGTGGTTTACAAGACCAAGCACATACAGACAGAGTCTCCGAGGTTGAAAACGTCCACACCCCGCTGGCGTTTGAGAGAGACTAACGAAATATAGCATTTAGCTACAGCTCAACAACTCACAATAGATTTTGCACACGACACCACGGAACCACAACCTGTTTGACCGGTTAGTACTGCTAACGCAAATAACGAATCATAGACGTTCTATGATGCGTTAAAATTATGTATTAGCTTGGTCTTTACGTGTTACAATTGTATACTGCAACATTGTTTTAATAAGCAGAATATAGAGTTCCATATGGCTTATAATAATACATATTCCACAATCAAAATATATCTTCCTACTAATATACAAATGATTCACAAGCTCTGCATATGCAAATCATGTACACCTTCACATAGTATCAGTATGTGGAGACTAAGTACCGGACCGAACATGAAGAAGTCAATTCCAAAATCAGACTATCTAATCCCCTGTCCTGATACCAATCCGTGACATGAAAGAACAAATATTTATTGTATATCAAAACGAAACACTACTACAAGACTGGAGTGATAGAACAAAGACTTACAAGTAACAGGTTTGTTTTTTCATAAACACCTCATTAGTGACAAAGGTTTGTAATATTAATACTCGAAGTTTATCTCTCACTCTATCACCAATCCCTGGTGCAAGACGAGCAATGGGTATGTACAGTCGTTGACAGCCTGTGGGGAGGTGTGACACCTTGACGATACGCTGGCATTTTCCCCCCAACATCATGGTAGGCTATCTCATATATCAAGAGTGTGTTTCCACCACCCCAATCTACCCGCTACCACCACTGGGAGATTTTACACCCCGGACACGAGAGCAGGAATCTTCCATGTGTGCACTGTCATAATCCCCGTCCATGAATAAACTCTGTCGTCTACATCTGGCGACCGAAAGACGGGAGATGTCCATATCTGAATCCCTGATCAGAGGAGGATGGGGCCGTTGTATGTGAGACTGTATGTATTACAGTCCCAGTCCTCCTCCAGGGTGTTCCAACTGCATTCTGCCACCCTTACCTCGCCCCACTTGAAGATATTGAGCTGATACCCATTCTCGTCGCCCATCACTCCGTAATATCGGACTTTGCGAGTTTTACGGGAGCACAGCTCAATATCTTCAAGGGACTCGTGGTGGATCTCGATGAGGAGATGGGTGAAGAATGCAGTAAATAGGGATATGAGGCTGGGTATATCCCGGAGGATCAATCGTCGATACTCTCTAAGCCACTGTGGAACCTGCAAAGAAATATAGAATACTTGACATGAATAGGCAAATATTTATTTGATAGAAAATACTTTCTAAATATTGGTTAATTGAAGCATTTAAGAAGTTCGGGTGTGTCATTATCTGTTTTCTTAGTTCAAGCAAACTTATTTCAAGAACGCTCCAACTGATTCTCAAGAACTGTGAAATAGCAAGAACAACAGATAATAGGCTATCGATTTTTTTGGAAATTTTCACAAACGTAAAAGAACCAAAGAAATTTGTAATAATAGGGTTTCATCCCGTTTAATCACATATTCGCTCATATCCCGAGTTCTGTATAACTCATACTAAATTCTAATGATATAAATGTGTGGGGCTTTCTTCAAGTATGTCCTACTTCAGGGTGCGAAGATATTTTGTTCAACAGTAGTTATGATTATGCGGACAAAATTTAAGCATCACAAACACGCTGAGCTGTATTGGGACCCATCACCAAGTCTTCGGATGGTTGCAAATAGTGTAAGAAATGGTTGAATCTCAACGTAGGGATAAAGCTGGTCAATCATTATTCGGGAGATTTTTAATTGATAGTGATTCTCTGTAGGAATAAACGTCACATCTTGTCATTATCCCTTCAATATGTTTAGCTGCCATACATGCATGCCGCAAACATTGTTTTGACCCTTCCAGGCCTGGGGGCGGGACTATTATGCCCCTCCCTCCACCCCTACCAAACTTTCTACCTTATCTCCGGAACAACAAAACTTGAGAGCTGATACTCAGTGACTTTGTAGTTCATCATATATTGGGGTAATTTTGAGCCTATTTGCATAACATCCCGAGCAGAGGATCATGGGTAAATTCAAATATGGCGACCATAACAGAAAAGTGATACTTTTTGTCATTTTTCTTCAAAATTTCTGCTTTTCTGCGAAGAAAAGTGAGCAAAAGCTTCTTTCTTCCACATTAGAGTATTATTTACTATAAATTTATCATGCAGTTTTTGCCAAGACAACACATAAGTAAAAAATACGAAAATTATTTCAAAAAGAAACTTTTCTGAGATGACGTACGGTCATCTTGGATATTTTTCACATTTGCTATTAGAGCTTGACCCAAGGGTATAGAGTGATAAGTTTCAGCCCCCTAGGTCAAGGGATAAGAAAATATTTAGGGGGCGCCGAAGTGCCCCACTCTCGACATGGACACCCAGGCCAGATAGGGTTAAAACGCATTATGGTACTCACCGCTAACCCACGAATGTCCAACTTTTCAACTATATCACCATTACTGTCAAACAGGTACTTATTTGCATTCCTGTCAACGAAGGAAATAATCGTGACAAATAATTTTGAGAGGTCTTGGACCTGTATGGATATACAAATTAAAGGATGCACTGATATAGATCTGAATGTAGAAATAAAAATATCCCATGTCTGAACAAGGAAATTCAATTATTGTACTTTGATAGCCTATAAAAAGGACGGACAGTGAAATGCTGTTATTCTTTATTACAGGCTATCATTCATATGTGATTGAGATCCATACATTCTGATACATTTTGTACATTTTGTGCTATCCCATGTTTGACTTACAGGTTAAAGTCCTGGCCATACTCCAATGGCGGATATGATTGGTGATGTAACGGTTCATCAAGGTCTTCATCCACCTTCGGTCTCTGTAATAGACAAAAACGTGGCTCAGTGGTCTGAATAACCGCTGTACAGAAGTTAAGATTCCTATGTGACTCGTTGGAAATCAAAGTTTGGCTCTTATGGGAATCGAACCCACATCGCCTACGACATCAAACGCTCTAACCACCACGGCCACCTCGATTTTTCAAAACAAAAATTGAGAGGATCTGCAAACGGCTTTATATAACGACGAACTGTATGACTCGACGATGTATGCTGTTGATCCAGATCTCCGGATCCCAAATAACACAATACTACTGTAAAATAAGGCCAGTGGCCACAAGCGTTTCGCCGGTGACTTCATTTAATCGAGAGTATTGCAAAATGAGACCAGAAGACCACACGAAATGCTAGTTCTGACATTTGATTGGTGAACTGGGTTAAATCGAGAAACAGGAAGTGACAATCACATTGTGCATGTCCCCATTGTCTTATCCCTAATTTCTAAATAGCCCAGGAGATGTTTGCACGTAACCTCACTCCTCCCAAGCGCCAACATTTACCTTACGGTTCTCCCATATTCTCCCGAATGTTGCTTCGGGGCGAGAACGCTTCCACATCCAAGCTCTATAATCGGGTCAGGATATTCGAAACATAATTTTACGGACTGCTCTGATGACACCTTCGCTGCTGATCGAAGGTACCACTATCAATTTCCGTATCTTCGTTTTGTTTGGACGCACTATGGTGCAGATAATTGTTGATCAACCCTACAAGGCCGGGGGCTTTTTGGGGAATACCGGTGTGGCGGCTAAGAATGTCCATTGCATAAAAAAATGTCCTGTTCTTAAATTCTAACTCGGGACATTTTTCTCCACATTTTCAACTAAAGACGGACGTGTATCCCTAAAGAAAATGATTTGAGAAGGGAGACTATAATCTCCAGGATATTCTTAGCCATCATACGGGTACACAGGCCTAAAATTAACCTTCGCCACTTAACGAAGGTGGTAGACGGACCTATATGCAGAAAGTCACAAGAACGTTACAAGCAGCAGTATTCGACAGATAAAACTGATGAATTAAGAATAAATGCTACATTTCTCACCTTAAAACAACATGTAACAGCGTCCATGAATTTTCTAAATACACCTTTCTTCTTTGCAGCCCGTTTCTCTTTTCTTCGAACCATTTCACTTCTATATCCTCGTCGGTGAAACAATAAAATTCGCTCCGAAATGACTGTGGATAAACTTTTCTCAACTGATGACATTTACGTCTGTGACGTCATAATTAGGTGGATGAATACAAATGGAGCTGTTTATTACGTCACGTCATTTGTCGTCCCTCCTCGTCAGAAATGCATGACGTCACATAATACTGCATTGCCACTTCAAACATGTAGGATTCACTCTGACGATAGACAATGAGTCGGCTCTTCGCCCGCCGATGGTTGCGCCACCTTTACCACAAACCTGTTGTATCCATATAATCTCTCAAAGAGCATGCTTTTACCATACTTTTACCATACTTCGAGACAGCAACATAGGATTGTACTTAGGAGATTAAAAAAATTGTCAATCCCTGTCAATTTACTTCAACTTTACAGGAAAAGTCTGTTTGACCCAAATTTGTAATTTGCGATTTATATAAAATACACCGTGTCATCTTCTCCATGCCAGGGGGCGGGTTAAGCCGTCAGGTTGGGCTTAATTCGTGAAAGCGTCACTTCAGCCAACACACAAGTTCCTTAATATACACACATCTCCGACAGGCTTGATCGCATTCAAAACGACATGGTCAACAAGAAAGTAGTCGAGGCTCTTGAACGTCACATAAATGAACTTGAAGACAAAATCGCACTTATGGAGAGACAAATGCTAAGCATGGATTACCACAGCAGGAAGTACAATTTGCTTTTTTATGGACTACCTGTAAAAATGGAGATGTGTATACCACACTGAGAGAGTTCTGTGAGAAGACCCTTGAAATTCCCCAGAAAATCGCCAATGAAATGGAGATATCAAACGCCCATATCCTAGAAAGGAAAGAGGGTCCCATCAGTGACAAACCCCCACCTATTATAGCCAGGTTCAGTAGGTGGCCCAAGAGAGAGATGGTACTAGATTCAACATACAAAGGTAAACTGAATGGAACTGGCCAACGAATCATCACAGACCTCCCCGTGACCATGAAAGAGGAAAGAACCAGGCTGAACACCATCGCATATGGTCTGAGAAAAGACAGAAACCTAAAAACAAGGATCAAGGTTAAAAATTTGGCCGTTTTGCTGGAATTCAAAGCAAAAACCGCAGATGCTGTGTGGAAGGTTTGGAAAGAGTGATGTGAAAATAATTCATGGCATGACGTAAGTTACGTAACTTTATTAATAATGTTACATAAGATAAATACTTTACACCCTGCTATGAGAATCAATATCTGTCAAACACATAGCAACAACACCTGAATCCAGAAACTGACATTCAGAAACTTTGAAATTCACATTGCCTCTAATGTATTATGAAAAGTTTAAAAAACTCTTAAGTCAAATTATTCATGGTTTGACCTAATACCCATAATTGACTTCAAATATACATTGTATCCATAATACAATTTAAACAAATCTGTATTTGCAAAAACTGAATATATGTATAGTCTAGCTATTCTGGTTTACAAAGTCTATCACAGATAATAGATATATATATATATATATATATATATTGATATCAAGAAACTGTGAAATATAAATAATTTAAGTTTTTAAGAAGATTTCACAGCTGACTTCCAGTAACTATGGAATTATATTGGTTACCAACAATATACATGTATATGACCTGATATTAAAATACTGTAATGTATCTGGCTAACACTAAAAATGCTTGAACATATTATTGTCTACATACAGTCAACATAATACTGAAGTCCGTGCAACTGCTAAAACCAACCATGTATGTTACATCCATTGTCTTCATTAGTCTGCAATAATTTAGATGTCCAAGGTGCTTACACATGTTTTCTTTTTCTCACATACTTGTTTCTTACAATACATTGTACTTGGCCAGATACCTAGAAATGGTTTAAACATATTGCTATCACAGAAACTAGTTATTAAATATAGGACTTTATACTGAAAAATGTATTTGGCTATATATGAAAATGACTGTACATGTTGTAATTCGTATGTAGTAAACTATGATGACTACAACATAGCGTCAAAAGCAGAACTCCAAAAACCAACCATGCATGTTATTTCAGTCTGTATTAATTATCTAACATTGCATTAATTTACATGCTAAACCTGCCTCCAAATGCTCATTTTTGACACCCATAAATGATTTTAAATATACATTGTATCCACAATACAGTCTAATTAAAATTGTATGTTTAGAATCTGTGAAAATATGTATAGTCTAGCTATTCTGCTCTATAAAATCTATTACAGACACTATATTGATATCCAGAATCTGTGAAATATAAAATAAAGTCTTTAAAAGATATCACAGATATTGATCAATGACCTGATATTGATGAACTGATAAAATATGCATCCACTATGTGTATCCTGCTTGAAAAGACCTGTCTCATACAATGTTGTCTGCATACTTTGTCTGACTTCCAGTAACTATATATACATTGGTGTTATGCTTGAACATATTATTATCTACATACAGTCAACATTGATGACTATTGATATATAATACTGAAGTCAGTGCAACTGCTAAAACCAACCATGTATGTTACATCCAATGCCCTCATTTGTTGCCTCTAATCAAGCTACAATAATTTAGATGTCTAAACCGCTTGCACATGTTTTTGGGGTTTTTTTTTAAATAATTGAACATGTATTATTTGACATGTTATCCAATCAAATTAAGACACTACATCTATCTATCTGCACAAAAAAAAATTATTACATCCAATGTTTGATCAATACCGCATCTACAGAAAGTGTAAATATGCCTTGCCTAGCTATTCTGCAACTGGATATCAGAATATCCTCATCCAAGCAAACACTTACCGTTATGTTATTTCTAGTATGATTTATATAGGTTTTTTAACATCTTGCATTGAGCAGCTGTTCAATTTCCCTCCACACTCCATTTATGTATATACAGATAACTGGGAATATTATGTCAATTTAATGCACATACATAAATTAAAAACGCAATACGACTACTCGCCAATAACATGTACCTGAGCAATGTATTATTCCAGTACCCTTGAAATATCTGGAGTGCACACACGTATTTGTTCTCCGAAAAAAATAATGTGACCCATACTACATATCGAACCATGTAATACCGTACGTTCATGTCAGATTACACGAAGAACATGACCCGTCTATTATTGAAACGATCATTCCAAATCGCAGCCTATGCTGATATTACTAGTAAAGACGGGATCTTACTGTTCGTCATGCGACACGAATCTTGGATTACCCGTACATCTTGTGCTATACATGTTTACCTCTCCAGTACACACAAAGGTGAACGCGTAATACATACTTATTATTTATCTGCATGTTGAATCAGATTTATATTTAGATAATGTATGAATATACTTTTAGTTAATTTAATCGAAATTCATTAGATAATGTATAAATAATATATTTTGAAACCCAATATAAATATAAAGTTTATTATTTATATGTGTTTATATGCACATGTATCTTCGTATATATGTGTATGTGTGTGTGTGTGTGTATGTGTATATGTGTATGTGTATGTATATATGTATATTATAATATTGTTGTTTATAAGATATATGTAAGATATGCCTATATCATTTCAATATTATATATTTCATTTTGGACGCATTTTAAAACTAACATAAGCCTCTATTTACCCACTCACTTCACTATATCCATTGGTACCCATCATGTGTTACATGTAAAAGCTGACTGGAAACTGTCCCAATTTGCCCTGGACAGGGGTTTCGCCACTCGACTAAACATCATTGTGGCGATAAGCCACACACACTTTCTTTTTTTGCTGTTTTTAATTGTATACAGATGTATATGCAAAGACAATCAGCATCTGACTATTGTGGTCAGTTTTGTTGATAGTCAACATTATTATAATTCTGATTGTTTTTGTGTAAATATGTTAATTTATGACCTCTGGGCAAATTTCATTACCATTCTGTGTGATGTGAAAATAGATTATACGAAATCCAACTGCAAATGCATTAATGAATTATTACGACCAAATTAATGAGGACGTTCCATTCCCTGACCCTTCATCCTTATTTCCTTTCTTTAACGAAGGCGAAATTCCAAATACCACCATACAAGGGACTAACTCACATGGTGAAATTGATCTAAGTTTCCTCGATAACAAATGTTTTAATCCTATAGAATTAAATGATATTGATCAGTGCAAATCTATTACAGATGACAACGAATACGAAATCTCACACTGGCAAAAGATTGATGTTCACCAATCTAACTATTATACCGAAAACTCTTTTTTAGAAGAACCCAAATTATTTAATATCCCACATAATAGCGAATCACTATCCTTCTTACACCTAAATGCGAGAAGTCTGCGTAAGCACTTCTCTGAAATCACTGGTTTTATATATAACTTACAATTCAATTTCTCTGTCTTAGGATTCTCTGAAAGCTGGTTGGACCCCGCAACAGAAAAATTGTTCGATATTCCCGGATACAAACCATTCCCATCATCGAGAAGTAAACGAAAGGGCAGCGGTCTAATACTCTACACTGTAAATTTGGTGTTTAGATCCTAAACATAAATCTAAACACAAATTTTGTCCATAGTTTTTGACACGTTTAAATTCCAACATGTTTAGAAATATTGTGCTTAGACCTTAAACACATAGCTAAACATGTTTAGAAAGTTTGTATTTAGAGCTTAACTGTTATGCTGCTAAATTCTTTTGTATGATGTACGAGGAGAAATGCTGACTTTTTTTTTTAAATCCGGATTTCATGAACAAAAATATTATTTAATTTCGTTTGCTGGTGACTGGCCTAACATATCAATGTATCCCAACTTGTTTAGTCAATGCTATTCGACCGCCTTTTATAGCAAAATCGACGATGTTGTCAGCGTAAATAAAATTTATTTGAAGAGACTACAGTATTTTGGTAGAATTGCGGTTGAAAATGGCGAATTATGAGGAATTACAGCGGAAAATCTTGGTTTTTCAGCTGCCTTTCTCCCTGGTCTTTTCCGAGTTTTCGTCCGCCATTTCGGGCGTATGACGTCTCATTGGAAAGGGAATTCCTTGTAGTTTCTGATTGAAGGCGTGATTTCGACCGATGGCCAATCAAACAGACGATAACATCGCAAAACTGCAAGGGGGTGTTTTCCCGTTTCTCTAGTAACGCTAACAGCCGATCCTATGTCGGTAACCTTGATTGGACAAGCGTGGTAACGTGACCTACATCGTGACCTACATCGAAGCGCTCATTGGCCAGAGCCCATGAACTGGGTCAAGCTGATCTGAGGGAGACGCCATTTTATCTCCTTGCGACGAAATTACGTGGCGTAGAAGCTCGACAGAAATTTGAAAATAAAGTTTGTTTAGCGGATTTCATCGAAACCCACACTTTGGAAATATAAACTGAGCTTCTGTACTTCAACTATACCAAAGAATCATATATTTTGAAGGGGTTTTCTGTGAGTATTTTATATTTTCTGGGTGGCTTCTCGACAACGTTTTATGGAAATCTCCGTTGGTGTTTTTCTATTTTTCAATTTTATTTCTTCCTCCCGACTTCGTTATTCTGAGACAGAATATCAAGTTTACATCCAAGAAATCAAATCAGTCTTAGCTAACAATATATGTATGGTTTTTATCGAGTTTCATGCTTGGTAAATTTGAAAAAAAGCGATTCCAGAAAGGTACCTCGCTGTACTCGCATTGACAGAAGCAAAGGCAAGCCACTATTGCGGCTCGTCGCATTTTTCGTATAGAAAGACGAGAGCCGTATGAACGGCTCGCCGCAGCGTAACAGTTAAACACAAGCTAAACATGTTTAGTAATATTGTGTTTAGACCCTAAACACAATGCTAACATGTTTAGGATTATTGTGTTTAGATCCTAAACACAAAGCTAAACATGTTTAGGAATATTGTGTTTAGACCATAAACACAAAGCTAAACACGTTTAGAAATATTGTGCTTAGAGCCTAAACTCATAGCTAAACATGTTTAGGAAGATTGTGATTAGACCCTAATCACAAAGCTGAACATGTTTAGTAGTATTGTGTTTAGAATCTAGACACAAAGCTAAACATAACCCTAAACAGAAAACTAGACACAAAATTTGTCCGCTTTTTTTAACATGTTTAAATGCACACATGTTTAAATTCATTACATGTCATGGATTTAAACCCAAATGTTGTGTCCTGTCTGTGAACATGTTTCAGTACAAAAATATTCTCCCTGCTGGTTTGCTGTGTAATACTCTCGGACTCAAGAATTGTATGTCGAAGTGAACTGGCCTTCATTCTGATGTCAACGGTGGTATATTCCCAATATGCCTTTCGATGCCTGCTGATATGTGATATCCAAACACCATAGAATTCACAAATCAGATGATGAACATCCAGGAACAGCAAAACACAAATTGATGGAAAGAAAATAGTAGCAATCTGATGAATTCACAATTTTGCATGGACTACAAGCATGACAAGTTGTAAGATATAGGTGTTGTTGCTTATTCCTAGATATTCACAATCCTCAATGAAAAAGTCTAACAATAAATGAAAGGAATAATAGTAAAGTTCTCAGTTAGTTGAATTTTATTGTCAATTAGTGCACTGCTACCATGATCATCACACCCGCGCCACTCATATTGGAATTTCGTGAAATGAACTTTCATCGTAACAAGAACGGAAGCTCAAGTGTTCCCAAGATATGCCCATGAACAAACATAGTGAGCTAGCAATGTGGTTACTCCTCAGATGTAAAAAGTGGCCACACAATAGGAAAATGTATGTCCTTTCTGCGGTCAGAATGCCCCCGAAATCATGGAATGCACATGGGCAAAAATTATGTACATTCAAAGTACTGAATGAATCTATATAAACACTGTACCTTCATTCAAGAATTGTAATGGGTTCCAAGTTCTATAAGGAAAGTTCCAATCGATTTCAGATGCATGTTGTAGCCAAAAATTCAACAAAAGTTAATACTTCATTTAAACTTAGGAGCAAGAGCTGCATGGCATCCGTGATTTCACTTCCAGCTGATATTTCCAACACTGAAACTGTTGTTGCCAGTTCAGACATCTGTGAGGGTGATTAATATCAACGGACTCTGGCTCTTCAGGCTCTTCGTATTGAAGTCCCACTTGACTCTTTCAGCTGTGAAATAACAGAGAATCAACGTTAATGAAAATCCCCAAAGATTCACAATTGTGATTTGACCCCAGGATGTGAATGGGTATGAATGGTGGTGCCCCCGGTGGTCAGACTGTCATAAAAAAGCCATTCCAACTGACTTGTAGTGACCCCCCCCCGCCTCCCAAACACATGAGCATTTTGGGATAGAACCAAATTTCAGAAAACTCTGATACCAGTAAGTTTTTTTTTTAATTTATGATCCAGACAGACCCCAATATCAGTGTAGTCCTTTCCGGCCTCTCAGTCTGAATGTTATCCTGACACAGGGACCCTAGCCTTTGATCTATCCTCTTAAAACTAAGTCCAAATTAGCAAGCAACAAGTTACAATTTTCAAGCTGACCCGGCCCAGGAGTCGAAATATTAAAACTAATTTAACAGTCACACGAGTCAGCAGATCAAAAAGTGTACCCGTCACCTTTAAGAATTACCTGAACAAGCGATCGTTGAACTTGTCGAGTACATGTAATTCACAATTAACGACAAAGCAGCTACATGTTACCAATAAATTAATGACACCTTGTTTCCATGCATTAATTTGCAGCTTTTTCAATGAATTTTGTCAAAGATATATTTTGAACACCAAAATAAAAATAAAATAAATTATTGGCTACCTGTCACTGGAGACAGGTATTTTATTTGTCTACCCGTCTTTTTATAAAATTACCAGGGGAGGCAGACATGTGGAAATTTCAACTCCTGCGGCCTGAGATTGAACCCAAAACACATGGCTTGTAGGGCAGATGTTCTTATTCATTAGGCCATCACAATTCAGGGGTCGAAATTTACACCTGTCTACCTGTCCCGGACAGGTAATTTTTGAAAGACAGGTACAGAAATAAAATACCTGTCTCTAGACTCCAGTGACAGGTTGCCAATAAATTTGTTTTGATGTTCAAAATATATCTTTGACAAAATCCATTCAAACAGCTGCTACTTGGTACATGGAAACAATGTGTCATTAATTTATTGGTAGCTTGCAACATGTAGCTTTGTCATTAATCTTGAAATACATGTACTTGACAATTTCAGGTAATTCTTAAAGGTGACAGGTAAAGTTTTTAGTCACCTGTCTCTTGTGACAGGTAAATTATTTTGAATATTTCGACCCCTGCAATTTACCAGATTTACAGTTAACAACAGAATACAGTAATCCTACAAGGGTAACACACCGGTTCTTGTCGAATCACCGAAGTTAAGCATTGTTAAGCTCGGTCAATACTTGGACAGGAGACCGGGTGCTGTACTGGCTGGACTGATCAGTGTCCAGGGTAATTATAGGAACTGTGAGCACTCTCGTGTTATGGTATATGTAGGCACCGTCGTGATATGACTGAAACAAGGTTGAAAACGACGCTAAACCCTACTACTCACTCACCCACTCTTACAAGGGTACCTAATTTAAATTACACTATAAGGCAATCACAGATTTTCTCAACTGGTGAAATGGCATATGAAATGCACTCCAGAGAAATGCTTCTCAACAGAGAATAGATGAATGTGACCTTTTCTATAGAAATGATTTAGGTCATAGTACTGCAGGGGACGAAACTGAATGTCTGCTATCTTCTGATGAGCTCTTTTCTGCCCACAATTAGGCTTTTATCTTTAAATTTGGTACCAATTCATACTAGTATGCAATGCATACTTGGAAGTGATTGTCTGTTTTTCTTGGCATTGAAAGAAAAAGCATTCACTTTCCCAGGTGGAGTTAAGAGTTTCATGGTTCTTTACAGCTGCATGGGCAAGCTATACAAAGAACTGTAAGGCAAGGAAAGCCAGTATTTTTAACTCCAAATGAATAAGCTTCTTTGGGGCTCTAAAGTTAAAAATCAAACAAAAGAAGTGGAGATTTCTCATCAACAGTACTTACATCCTTTCTGCAAATTAGATCTGTAGTGTTGCAGCTAGAACTCTTTGCATACTTCACACCATCTTCTGTTCGAGTGAGGTGTTCCAGTACATCGTAACTTTTGATTCTGGCATCTTCCTTCTATTAAAATATTAATATTATATAAATAGGCATACATGTAATTGTAACTCATGACCAGTATTGTTTGATTACAATCATGTGAATGTACTTATTCAAGGGAGTATGAAACACCATTACTGTACTCGATGGATTATTAATATATGTAATTCAAGCTTTCCAAATATATATGGCATAAAACTGTGAAAACAGAAATGTCAAAAAAGGGTTGTCACTTTCACTGACCCAGAACGCATCCTTCGTGATTATATCTCCCATACATTTATAAAGAACAGAGATGATACTAGACCTATACTTGTTTACACATGCATTTTAAGTTTTGATAAATCATATGAAATATTTTCACAAAATACATGTACCGGTAGGGGGGGCCTACTCTAACACTAATTGAAGTGGGATTTAAAAGTTGCCAACAAGAGGCAAGAGGTGCACTTGAATGGCTGTTGGTAAATTTGAGTAAGAATTTGGTCCCCCAAGCCCCCACCCCACCCTGATTATGTTTGAATCCCCTATGCTCTGACGTCCCCCCCTCCCCACCCCCAACTGAGTTATCACTTTGTGCATCGCCTACTCAGGAATTCATATATATTTACAAACCTTCAACAGAAGCCTGTGGCAGATGGAAAACCGGCATTTTTCAGTTTGATGGCCATCTCCCGTGGAGAGCACTGATCTGTCATATCAACATAGAGACACCCCATAGTCTATCCACAGGTACAGAGGAGTCTTCTAGTCAAAATTCTGAAAATAGTTGCATGCAGGCAGTTTTTACTATAGTCATAGTGAGTAGTTTGTCATTGATTGACTGAGCGAACAATGAATTCTGACCCCCTCGACCTACACTGCAACTTTGTAAGACTTTTGGCAGAATGTGACCAAGGTCCACAGTGTCCTTATTCCTATGAAGTAGGCTCTCATTTGCAAATTGTCCGGTAATGTGTGAGCGAGTCAGTGAGTCAGTTCATCCGAATTCTTTCGTCGGCAAAATAAGGAGAACCGTTGACATTAGAACCTTGATTTTTGGCATGAAGGTCATTAGGGGATTGTTACCAGCAAGTTCTGAGCTGACCTACTTTTGATGAAAATCACAGCTGATTCTGACTTGGGCAGTGCCCATCTTAAGTTAATATAGGCAGGATTCAACTTTGGGGGGGGTCCAAGACACAGGCCCCAGTGTCTGGACAGTAGAATTTAAATTCAGTATAATTTAAATAATTTAATTTTTTTTAAGTCATCCTATAATACAGAGAGTAGGATGACTTAAAAAAAAATTAAATTATTTAAATTATACTGAATTTAAATTTCTACTGTCCAGACACTGGAGCCTGTGGTCCAAGAGTTCAGTTTGCGTCGGGGTCTTATAATGCCTACCCTATTTTGTAGGTCCTGTGACGTTTATTAATAGTCACACTGCCATGTATGAACAGAGCAAATTGAAAAAGTAAACAAAACTATTTCAAACTCGGCTGTTAGAATTACTCCTGCACTATAAGAAAGTTCATCGACGTTTCTTACCGTAGTTACTGTTATAAAACTACCTTTATTTATCTCCAGTACAGAAAAGCCTAGCTACGGGTGATAACTCAATGCGTGAAAAGCATAAACTACACGTACGGGGGGGGCGGGGGGGAGAAAGTGTATGGTACGGGGAAGTCGAACAGCCAAGTGTACCGGTCACCACCATGGCTTGTCTGTTCTTGGGTGTCTTCGTCGATATTGCTGATGTTGTTAATAAAAATATAAAATAAAAATTTCCCGGAATATAATTATTTCCCACAATGATAGTGCTCACATTTGGACCATTAGTCATTACATTCCGAATGAACAATACATTTATGAATGACAATGAAGCGAAGACTACGGTGAAATAACCCCCCCCCCCCCTTCCCTCACCACCTCAACTGATGTTGTTAATAAAAATATAAATATTTTTTTCTTTTCTGGAATATAATTATTTCCCAAATTTAAATACAACACAATGACACTGGTGACAGTGCCCACATTTGGACCATTACATGCCGAATCAACAATACATTTATGAATGACAATGAAGCAAAGACTACGGTGAAATAAAAATACTCCCCCCCCCCTTCCCTCACCAGGTCCAACATGAGTCAATCCATGAATTGACGCGGCACCATGATACAGATCAATGCATCAAGACAACTCCCCCCCTCTCTCAATCTTGATAAAAAAAGCAGGTTCGCCAAATTTACTTGAAAAATAACTATTCGTTTTACCTTCGAAGATTGCAGGTCTATAGGCCTACTCGGTCGCGAGCAAAATGACATGATGACGAAACATGTCGACATTTTATCCAACAAAAACTACATTACGGTACGCAACATCGGCCTCACATCAAATTCAACGGCTAATAAAATGAATGATACAGGCATGAAACTGTACATCTCTGTCATAAATAACATGGATGAGACAAGATTCTTACCTTGCTGTTCAACATCCACTTGTCGTCTTCTTGCAGAAATGCCCGTTACGCGCGCGCGCAAATGTGTGACGTCAGACGATACAAGTGTTGTATCACTGCGCGGATTGTGTTACAGTGCACACGAACTAATCCGTCGTCGATGTTTATACGACTTCACAAAACTATTTCAAAACTACAGCTAAACGATGAAAGAATGTATCTGAATGCTTCTAGGCGTATTTTCACACACTTTAGGGCAAGCAGCTAACGAATGAAGCCAAATACAAAATATGCAAATTTGTCACGCCATGTAAACATAATATTACGTTTAGGTTTGTGTGTGTGAATTAAACACATGAAATATGCGTTTAGTAATGTGTTGAAGATAGCCGACAAATTGTGTTTAAATGCTAAACATGTCATGTTTTGTGCTATTCTATTGTGTTTAGGATTGTGTTCTGAATTAAACGCCTAAAATATTCGCGTTTAGGAATGTGTTTAAGAATGTGTCAAGATCCATGAAATGTGTTTAAATGCTAAACATGTCATATACTTATGTGCTGCGGAATGTGTTTATATTCACAACGTGTTTAATTTGTGATGTGTCAAAATAAAAATGTGTATCGATTTTCAACACTTTCCTAAACACATTTAGACCTAAACGTGTCATGATGGTGTTTAAATCCTATACGCCACATTTACAGTGTATATCAAAGACACCATTGAATCGTGCCAAGTGCGTGAGGATATGTCATACTGTGATCCTACCGTCGAGTTACTCCTGAATTGAAGGATCTCTTTATACATAGGATGAAGAATGTCACATGGGATAATGTCGTACACGAGGAAAGAGATGTTAACGTAGCTCTGGATAATTTCCTGACAAATTTTGATTCCGCATATAACGAATGCTTTCCTATAGCTACGTTTGAACCGTCGTCTCATCGCATCATTAGACCTTGGATATCGTATGGCATTCTTACTTCTATTCATGAAAAAATAGACTTTATCGCGAATACCTTGTAAACAGGGACGAAAATTCTCATAAACTGTACAGAACCTATAGGAATAAATTGAACAAATGTATACGTTATGCCAAAAAAGTTTATTTCGAACAGAAATTTAATGAGTGTAATCAAGATATCAAAGGAACATGGAAAACCCTCAATCAACTCATGAATCGTAAAAAAGACAAATCAATATCTCGATCTTTTACTATCGATGGGAATGAAACTTCGGATGCTATGACCATTGCTGATAAATTCAACGAATATTTCAGTACTGTTCTGTACCTTAGATTCCAACATTCCTCAAGTTCAACCAGCTTACAGTGAATTTCTTGGCCCTTCTATTGTCGAAAACTTTGGATTTATCTCTACAACTCCTGCTGATATCTGCAGTCTCATTTTGAATTTGAAGTCTGCATCGCCCGGCCTGGATGGTCTTCCTATGTCTTTTGTCAAACTTGTGGCAACTTCTATTTCTGTTCCCCTTGCTCATCTTATGAACCTGTCTTTTCGTTTTGGTATTGTTCCAGATGCATTTAAATCTGCTAAGGTTACACCCATTTTCAAATCTGGTGAACAAACCCTCTTTTCAAACTATAGGCCAATATCCGTCTTACCGGCTCTCAGTAAAATACTAGAAAAGCTTGCAGTAAATATGATGACCAAATTTCTTCAAGCGAACAATGTAATTTCAGATAATCAGTACGGATTTAGATCAAACCACTCAACTGCTCATGCGGCACTTTCTTTGTATGATAAATTGGTTGCAGCAAAGGACGCGAAACAAATTAGTGCCATAACCTTTCTGGATCTATCAAAAGCCTTTGATACGGTCAACCATGATATTCTCCTCTCTAAGCTACACCATTATGGTTTTCGGGACACGGCCAATAATTGGCTCAGGAGTTATCTATCTAATAGAATACAGCGTGTTTCCTACAATAATATACTTTCATCTCCCATGAATATCACATGTGGGGTACCACAAGGTTCGATTATTGGCCCCCTCCTCTTTCTCATTTACATTAATGACATAAATAATGCTACAGACCTCCTTCGCATCATCCTCTTTGCCGACCACACAAGTGTTGTATATTTCTCTGCAAATCTTGACCATGTCATCAGAATCATGTCACAAGAACTAGATAAACTCCACATATGGTTTTCGGCAAACCGACTATCTTTGAA
>JAVTVY010046487.1:0-20202 GCA_036873755.1 Hanleya hanleyi
GGGTAGGCTCCGCTGAAACTGGTATTTTCCATGCACACAGGCCAGGATCAATCGCTGGGTAGTTCCCCCAGGAACAGGTTTTCTTTGTTGGCGCCCATATTTCCAGCAGGCACAGAGAACACTTTGGTTTGCACACGTCGGATAGGGTACTGGGCTGGTTTTGTTTCCAAGGCTTTCATGTGCCCCAATTGAACGGCTGGATTCGGTTTCACTTTTCGGACATACAGGACTGCGTCTTGGATGATAATCTTATAGTCCGCTGCATGCCCTCTACGTTAGTGGCCATCAAGGCGAAGGTCGGAGGATTTTGATGGGGATCTTGTTCAAGAGGTACCGGTCTTGCATGAACATGTCTGCATGCAGTCGACCCATCATATCCACCGAGGCACTGTTCGCAGTGAAAGCCTTCCGTTTGTTATATCTCCCATTGTCCGCCGTGTCCATGTGCTCGGCCGTGTCCCTGTAGAATAAAGCGGTTGTCAGCTGAGATTTTTTAGCCTCTCGGCCATACGACAACAGTGTCTCGATGTAGGCTCGATAGGGGTACGTGTTGGTGGAGTCACTGATGAGTTTGTCGCTGAGAAAATATCCACCTGCTGAAACATCGAGTGCAGCCAGAGATTCGTCGGGCCCACCGTTGCTTGGTCAGCGATTCTGGTGCCAGCTCCATTGACCACCTTGGCTTTCACATACAAGTAGGTATGGGCTAAATCTACATAGGCCGTATCCGCATTACTGATGGTGAACTCGATGGGCCCGGTTTCGTTGATGCTGGAGAGCGGGAGATGCTCCACCCATAATCCTTGTTCGACACTGGTTTGTGTGGGCGGCACGGTCCACAAATCAAATTCACTGTTGGTGGAGGGCAGGACTCGGCGTGGATTAAGGCCATGTTTTAAGAAAAGATATCCCGGGTCTTCTTGGATGTGCGTCGTCGCTGGGTCGGTCGTCGACTGGTGCGTGATCTCGGTGGGGCAGCTCTTTTATTCCCAACGGTGCGTTGTGCTTTGGCCACCAAGACGCCTCCCGCTTCTTTGGCCCGCCGTTTCAAGGATTCTTTGGGTGCCGTACCCCCAAGACATCACCGGCCACTTGCAGTCCACTGCGTACCGCTTGTTTGCCGATTGCTTTCACCCCACGCGTCACCAAGGGCAGGAACGTTTTCACAATGCTGCCGAATATGTTCCCCAGACCATGTCCTCGTTGCATGCGTGCACCGCTAAAGACCGGAAAGCCACCCCCGGCCTGTTGGGCATAATAGTCGGCATAGCTGCGTGCATCGCACTCGTAAGGTACTTTCATTATGCAAAGTGGGGAGCATGTGCTTGTCGAAAATGAAGTGTCAGCACCACTTTTCCTCGTTCGAATGCCACCGGTCGTCCCGTGTCATCTCTTATATCCACCGTGATTGTGTTGATGTCAGTTTGTCGTACGGGCAAGTAGAGCATGTGGGTGAAACTGTGGGTGACTTGACCTCCATACGTCTTTTTAATGGGGACCACCCGTAACAGAGGTGTGTTGATATCGCCCACGATGTGGCTGTCCACCACGTCCGAGTAGACGTAGAGTCCGTACATACCCGACTTCATATCCATCGGCATCTCGCCATGGTGTTGGGAGGGACCAGCGAACGTCTGTAGATCGAAACCCAGCATTTGCTGTAGTGTAGGACTGAGTTTCACATTCACGGTATCGGTGACGGTAAGCTGTGCCTTGTCGTTGTGTACGTTGACATCGAAGAACACGTTTTTCTTGAAGCGCAAGGCCATCAGGCGTGTTGCACTATCCGTCACCCCCCGTAGCGCCTTATCATGCATCAGTCTTGACAGCCCACCCATGAACTCTTTGGGGGTATCGTATTGGCCTTCTGGCAGGGTGAGTCGGGTGTTTTTGCCTTCGTAGGTGACCTCGTACCACACTTCATTGGCTCGCACGTTGTACCACGAGTAAGGGTATTGGATATCCACGAGGGTACATTCCCACCGGCCAGGTAAATGTAACGGTTGCGGTAACTGGGTGACGTACTTGGCCACGGTGTTGTCAGGAAACACATCCAGCGAACTGTTACTGGGTAGGGTCAGGTAAAACATGGCGACTGAGCCGTCCTGCTGCTGCTGTTGGTTTTAATAGGTGTTCCAGGCCTTGGGCGGTTGTGTCCGGCGTCGTGTTCGTCGCGTTGACTTGCTACGTATCACGGCTCTGGAGATGTGGGGTGTCCTGATCGAGGGTGGTTTTTTAAAGGTCTGAAAAGAAGGTGCCCGTTGTGATGGTGGTGGAGTTTTGGGGGGTGACTCCGGTTCCCAGTCGGCTTCCCAAGAAGGTTGTGGTGAGAGTCGTGGTGCACGACTCGGCGATTGCTGGGTTTGCTGCATAAAGGCCCAGCGGTGGGGGTTTCCCACCAATTCCTGTGGTACATGCATGTCTTTCAAGCCTTGAGCGAAGACCTCCCATCCTCGAGGATCGGTGTGCGACCTGCGTTTACGCATCAGGTCATTCACTAAATCCGTCATGTGGGTGCCGGGGACCACCTGATTCTGTACCAGGAGTTCGCCTTTATCATTCCAAGTCATGTTAGGACTCTGTTTCATCCGTTGTAATACCAGGCCAGCTTGTTTCTTGAACGAGGCAGGTACACTCTTCAGCACTTCGTCTTCCACCCACTGTGGGGCTGTGGGGGCTACCCCTGGTAATGGCGGCTGTTGGAACGGTGCTGGGGTCAGCGGTCTGTCACGTGGTGGTGGTGGTGGTGGTGGTGGTGGTGCTGTTGCTGGGGTAGACAGGGTTTTGTATTGGTCCATGAACGTCATGTACCATTGAAGCGTCTCATTGTACCGTTGTACTTTCTCACTGTCGCTTAACCCCGGTCTCTGTAAGATCTGTTGCATCTCTCCATCGAGGCTGTTTATGGTCTTCACCGTAGGTGGCACAGGGTAGGGCGATTGGAGGTTTTGAAGCAACCGTGGTTCGACGAGGACCATTTTTTTCGTGTGGTTCATTGTCGGCCGAAGAGTCCACCCAATACTGACCCAACACGGAAGCGGCCAACGGTGCTAAGATGGCCCCGAGAAAGCCGCCTTTCTGTAACACCTTTTTCTTTTGTGTTTGAGGGACCCGCTTGTGGACTAGGGTTCGGAGACCTGTCTTATGCTTGGCCAACTTGGTCTTCTGAGCCGGAGTCAGTGGTACGTTGCCTTTAACAGGTTGTACCCGATCTCGCACAGACAGCGTACAAGGTCAGGGTCCGCACCGCGTACAATGGTTCGGACTAACTCGGGTGGGGCCGTCTTCAATACACGGAGCGTGGGAGCGTGCTTCCGTACTCGAGCAGACATCCTGTACAACTAATGCTAGAACCCACAACTCTGCCCTTTTTATCCACCTCACAGACAAAGTCAACCCTGCTGTGGTATTCATTCTTTTTATTATTCCCCATCATCAAACACACAGACCCCAGCTGGGGCGCCACTGTGGATGTGTTTACATTATTTTTGCATGTACACGTGGTGGGTCTCTCCGGGAAAGATGCCGGTCCGTAGTCGAAGGTGGTCGGGGGTGGGTTGCTTGAGGTCGAACAGCATATACCCGTGCTGAGGGGTTGTGGCATCTTTAAAGGTTTCCAACGCAAACGGTGTGCGGCCGGGATACATCTGTCTCGCCAGGTGCAGCAGTTGAGTGGTATCTCTCGGGTTTTTGAAGACCACCAGGTAGTGGGCATTTAAGCTGATATTCCGATGTTCTTTGTTTTTACTGAACAGATTCTGCATAATGTAGATGATGCTGAGCCGTCGATGATGGCTGCCTTTGGTAAAGAGTTGGGTGACCCGTGCATCCGTCTCCGCCATGAGATCATCCAGAACCACCAAGGTGTCGGGTTCCAAATCGGCCAGGTTGGGTAGGCCTTCCACGAACGTGATGTGGGCATTGCTGCATACGCTTCCTGCCATTCTCCGTAACACCACACGACTCTGGCAATGGGTGGAGTGATCATGCTGTCGGCGTGTTGAAGGAGCTTCCTGACGAAGTGCGTTTTGCCGGAGCCCTTCGGTCCTGCGATGACGCAAGTGAAGGGATGCTGCCACCCAGGGTCCATGGTTCGAGGTGTATCCGTTGTCGTGGTAACCCGCTCTTGTAAATTTCGTACGAGTGAACTGGAGTGGTGGTGGGTACAACGTCGGTCGTCGTTGTCTGTTCACGTTCAGAGATGGTGCTGGGGGTGGGCACAACGTGGGTGGTCGGTTCACTGTGAGGGATGAAATCCGGTGGGTCTTGAGACGTAGTAGGTGTACTTGGTGTAAGTGTAGAGCTCGACGTGGCTTGTACGCGGGTTGTGGTGGTGGTGGTGACTGGGCTCGATACGACTGGTGCTCTCTGTAGACCCGTTTCACTAATGGGTGGTGTTCTCAGTTGGTTAAGTAACGTACTGACATAGGCTACGTCGTAAAACACACCTCCGTACAACACACTCAGCAGGGTTAGCAATAGCACCCCAAAGACCACTTGCGCTTTGCGCGTTTTGCGAGACGCTGTCTTCGGAGGCAGCTGCTGTTGGTCCATAGCACTGTGATCGGACGTGGAATGAAGGAGGACGGCAGTGGTGTCTGGCTTTATAGTCGTTTCACCTGGTTGGCAGCGACCCAGGAATTGAAGGAACTGGGCCAGCCTTGCCATTTTACGAAATGAAACAGTTTGCCACGTCGACGTTCCGTTTTCAAAATCTGCTCCACCGTGTAGTAGTCTTGCTGTGTTTTTACAACAGGCTGTAATTCCATGTCGTAAAACGTCCCCAGCAACGTTTCCCCTTGGAGATCTTCCAGTTCATAGACTCGCCGCTGTCGGGGTAGGCGCCGTTTAATCAGGAAGTGCTCATCGATCCAGTTGGGCAAGTAACTTTTCTCGAACTTGCCCTTGACTTTACTGATCCGTACAGGGTCCCCGACCTTGTACACCGCCTTCGTCGTTCGCTGCGATGGCCTGGGGTACAAGACACGCCGGACTTGGGCTTCATTGCGTTGGGTCACGGTAATGGGGGCTCTCTATACTTCGATGATAGGCTCGATTGTAACCCCTCACCAGTTTCGGGAGAACATCGATGTACCGCCTTGTATTCTTATAGGTGAAATATTTATACATGCGGCTTTTGAATGTCCTGTTGAACCTCTCCACCACGGAAGCCTTGGTCTCGTTGTACGTATGGAAGAAAAACACCTTCTGTTTCTTGAGAAAGGCTTGGAACGGTCTGTTGAGGAATTCCGTGCCTTCGTCGGTTTGCAAATACAAAGGTTGCGCCCGGTCTTGAAGATGTCTTTGAACGCCGCTATGAGATTTGCCCCCGTTTTCGTCCGGATGGGTACCACCCACGCATACTTGGATAGGATATCGATGCACGTCAAGATATACCGATTTTCATCGTTGTGTTTGGCAAAGGCGCTCATATCGACCAAATCCGCTTGCCACTGGGCATCTATTCCTCCCACGATGACCCGGTTCCGTAGAAAATGGCGACGGACAGATCGATGTAAGGTATAGGTGTCTTGTCTTCTTAACGAATCTCGGACTTGGGCACGTTGTACCCCCTGGGGTTTGGCCGCTCGATAGAGAGCCGACAATGCACTATAGGCCGCCGGACTGTCGGGACTGTAGTATAAGTTATCTAACACCTTCTCCCAGCGCTTCATGGTGACAAAATGATGATGGACCCTGGCTCTATCGTTTATTTATAACGGGTATACCTTGGGCCGGAGTTTCTTTCTGATTTTCTTCGTGGACTTCCACAGTGGCCATGGTAAATGACCAGTCCAACTCGTCTGATGACCGCTTGATAAGCACTTCATCCACATCCACCACGGCATCTTCCAATGCAGACCATAGATCAGGTGAAGGGTAAAATGCACTGTACCTCCATCTAGCCGAGCCAATTGAGCAAAGAAAGGGCCGCGTCGGATGTACACATCGTGACACAAGTGGATGAGGTCGCCGTCCAGTTCACCAGACAACACCCGTTTGAATTTGGTCCAGCCCTCCCGGGACAGACGAATGTGAGCCGGGCACGGTTGTGTAGGGTCCGTGTCTCCACCACCTCCTCCATGATATCGACCGTATCCGCATACACGTGCAGGAAAACCTCGGGGGTCAAGCTGAAATACGCCAGTACTATATGCTCCGTCATGGTCAGTACGTGAATGGTACCAGATTTCACTGTCTCTCGTATTTATAGGGAGACCCCCGTGAGATCAAAGGATCAGGTGGTCATGTCATTGGGCTGACTGAGTCTAGCGGGGTAATCAATGGCATCGTCGTCGGGTTCATGTAGTTGTTCATGGGGTTCAGCCGCCGCGTCTTCCATAGCACGAACCCACGCCAATTGGTCGGGTGATCGGTCGTCCGGTGTAAATAACTGGTCCACAATAGGCACTATTTTCTCCAAGGCTGACCACACAGAGGAAGTTAGGCTGATACTTCGCGTAGGCTCTTGGTAGGGACCCAGACGTATGTGGACGGGTGGTACGGAATATATGTAGATGGCGTTGTCCAGGTGGATGAGGTCTCCGTCCAACTCACCGCTCAACACCCGTTTAAACTTAGTCCACCCATCACGCTGTAGTGTCACCGGATTCGATAGCCTCTCAGCGGGCGTCCAGTAAATAGCTTGATCGTCTTTCACCAGCGTGACTTTATCTTGATAAATGTATAACCTCACACTGGGTGTAAGAGGCAGGATGGCGCGTAGTGACATGCTTGCTGTAAATGTCGAAGGGAGAATGATACACACTCTGTCTCATCCCCTGTATTTATAGTGTCAATACCACAGCGCCAGGGTGAATAGGGCACAGACTAGTTTGAGGCCAACCAGCCGGCGCTGGTTCCGGCGTGAGCGCTCCTGGTCCATAGCGCGAGCATCAAGGATGGCTGTCATAGTCCAGTAGTGGTGAGTGATGGCACGCCTCTCCATCGAGTGCACTCTGTGGAGGACCGCTTCTGTGAACTCGTTCAGGATCTGACGTCGTCCCTCGTTGGCGTCGCCATCTGCAAACATGGACCGGACCACTGCTCGGTAACCCGTGAATGAATTCACCACGGTGGCATACTGTAAAATGCGAGTCGCATGGGGCTGGATCTCCGCCATGGCTCTGTAGAAATGAAGGTGTGGATCCAGAGGGACATGTTTTATAGACCAGATGTAGCTCTACGGGTGTAGTCCGTGATACGTACTATTCTGATGGGTTAGTCCAAAAAAAGGGAGCAACAACAACAACAACAACACAGATTACAGATCAATCCTTTTTCCAGGTCACGCCCGATTCACGCAGACCGGAAGTGACGTCATACACCTGCGCACAACCGTGATGGAAAAAATGGATATGACCTTGAACTGATCACGTGACCTCCCCGTGATGACAAATACCCAGAACCAAGTGAGTACATGCATCCCATAGTCCCAGGTCACGCCCGATTCACGCAGACCGGAAGTGACGTCATACACCTGCGCACAACCGTGATGGAAAAAACCCAGAACCAAGTCAGTACATGCATTCCATACAGGCAGACGAGGTCAAAATACTCGCTGGTCAGGTCAGGTAAGTCACAGTGCTCCGCAAAAGTAGTGCAATGAATACTCCCTACCCTAAAAATCGACTCCTTTTATACGTTTTTCTATAATCCGCCATCTTGTCCCACCACCCACAGCCGCCATCTTGTCCCACCACCCACAGCCGCCATCTTGTCCCACCACCCACAACCGCCATCTTGTCCCACCACCCACAGCCGCCATCTTGTCCCACCACCCACACGCCGCCATCTTGTCCCACCACCCACACGCCGCCATCTTGTCCCACCACCCACACGCCGCCATCTTGTCCCACCACCCACAGCCGCCATCTTGTCCCACCACCCACAGCCGCCATCTTGTCCCACCACCCACAGCCGCCATCTTGTCCCACCACCCACACCCGCCATCTTGTCCCACCACCCACAGCCGCCATCTTGTCCCACCACCCACAGCCGCCATCTTGTCCCACCACCCACAGCCGCCATCTTGTCCCACCACCCACAGCCGCCATCTTGTCCCACCACCCACAGCCGCCATCTTGTCCCACCACCCACACACACACGCATGCGCACACCACCAATTGTGACGTCACCCAAGGTTCCATCTTGTCCCACCACCCACAGCCGCCATCTTGTCCCACCACCCACAGCCGCCATCTTGTCCCACCACCCACAGCCGCCATCTTGTTCCACCACCCACAGCCGCCATCTTGTCCCACCACCCACAACCGCCATCTTGTCCCACCACCCACAGCCGCCATCTTGTCCCACCACCCACAGCCGCCATCTTGTCCCACCACCCACAGCCGCCATCTTGTCCCACCACCCACAGCCGCCATCTTGTCCCACCACCCACAGCCGCCATCTTGCCCCACCACCCACACACGCCGCCATCTTGTCCCACCACCCACAGCCGCCATCTTGTCCCACCACCCACAGCCGCCATCTTGTCCCACCACCCACAGCCGCCATCTTGCCCCACCACCCACAGCCGCCATCTTGTCCCACCACCCACAGTCGCCATCTTGTCCCACCACCCACCATCCACGCATGCGCACACCACCAATTGTGACGTCACCCAAGGTTCTGCGCATGCGCAGTGAAGCGCTATCTTATCTACTTGCTCCTTATATACTACTGTCCCCTAATGCATGCCCAGTGTGAATAACGTCACAGGACATAAGAAGTAGGGTAGGCATTAGGACTCCGACGCACGCTGAACTCTTGGACCCCTAGTTGAAATCCTGCCTATATTAAGATGGGCACGGCTCAAGTTAGAATCACCAGTGATTTTAATCAAAAATCACCAGAAATTTTCATCAAATCATTAATGTAGGTCAGCTCATGCTGGTAACAGTCCCCTAATGCACCTTCATGCCAAAAATCAAGGTTCTAATATCAACGGTAACACTCAGATATACCATATCTCTCAGATATAACATATATATAAATATTAATATTCATGTCACTGTTCCATTGTTTCTCTTGTTGTATTCCTCTTAAAATTTTGTATTCTGCCTTTGACTGGTGTTTGTACAATAAAATCTTGAATCTTGAATGCTTATTTTGCCGACGAAAGGACTCATTACCGGACAATTTCAAATGGTGGCCCACTTCGAAGGGACAGAAATGACTATGTAATATTTAATGAGTTAAACACCCCTGTGCGAACAATACCTCGCAGTCGTGCAGTTACATTTGGCAAATAGCTATTTTGAATGATTCTCTTCCGGAACACAGCCTCTCTATCCTCATTCTCGCTAGCCAGGGCCTTGATTCGCTGGTATTGATGTTCCCGTCCTCTTCCGCACTCAGAATCCCTTTAGAATAGCATTAATCACTTCCGTAAATTCAATACTTATGTGTATCAGCAGACAATGCGCAGAAACATATTGCATTTGACATCATTCTCTCAAGTCAGAGTCCATTTCTGCTAGAATTTACTGGTTCTATACAAAATTTACGTTACTTTGTCAATCAGTTTTACATATGGAATGACGTCATATATAGCAGATACTGGCCATGAAAACGATCTAGTTGACCTCGTGGCCAAAAGCTAGGGCCTTTGTTTTCCTGGAGGGGTTTTTGAGTTTGATTTTGATACTTAGATACCTTTCGCATTGACTTTAACTTGGCAGTCATTTTCGCGAATGCAACAATTTGATGTATCAAAAGATAATAACGAGAATTCGACATGATTCTCTTACACACAGACCTTTTTTAGTGAACTAGCCCCGAAACTTTGCACTTGAATCACCTTCGGAATGACTTAGTGACAAACATATTCGCGAATTGAGTATAGGAAGATATCCATAGATACTGCCTAGAAATGTTCTTGTTTGCAGAATTTGATTTTAAAGAAAAGAAATTAATAAAATTAGCAACCTTCGAAAAGGCTTGGCCGAACATGTCAGATGAGATGATATTTCCTAAGAATGAAATAGTTAATCATTTATATGGAAGAAGCAAACCATGTCTTGGTATTGACTTGCTGCGTGGAAAAGAGTGGCAAGGAATTTAGTTCGCAGATGATAACGAACGTAAATGCAGAAACCTAAATAATTATTTTAATCGAATATCAAGACTAACAGGCCTCAATTTGAATAGTGAAAAAGTATCATTATGCCTCTTGGACAGTTCGATAAAGCCTTAAATCCCATTCCGTAGTTTCAAAGATCGAAGTGATAGACCTGATAAGCGAGAAGGGAGACTGAAGAGCGCAGATTTTCGCGCTATGACTAAATCCTCGAAATTTGTTTGGATTTCCAAATATTTGAAAGCCTTTTTGATTTGCAAAAAGTAACGACTGAACCGAATGTTTTGAAACTTGGCATACACGATACTTGTACCAAAACATTGCCAAAGCGATCATGGTGAGTTCGCCTGTCAAATTGTCGGATTTTGAATGGGGAAAGTGAATATATATATACGGTATCAGAACTATTAAGCAATCCCTACAATTGTGGGTTACAAGTTGAAAATTACTTCCCTTGGCATAAAAACACTGGCAGATGGCGCTTTTTTTCTACAATTACCACTACCTCCGCTGATATGTCTTTCACTGTATTATTGCCACTGCCGCAGGTTTTGACTACAATGTAGTCATTTCTCACTTGTTATTATTTATAATTTGAGACACGGGATTGCTATGCCGATTAGGAATATCGACTTCGGGCATATCTGACTGCACATTGGCTGTGTTTGTCGCTTTAATTATAGCTTATTGCCCAAGGAACTAAAATAATTAAGCCTCAAAGTCTTCCTGTTTGCTTGAGAAAAGAATTTTAATCACAATCAATATTCATTTTACAACGATCTCTACCATGAGTTTGTGATATGCGTGTTTTCATGTGCTGAAGTTGACAACGATCTCTTATCAGCGCTAGTGTTGCGGAAGGCCTACTCTGAGAGTAAGCTAAAGCCAATGGGTCTACAAGGAAATATCAATAAGGACAAAATCATATACCAGGTTAGGGCGATCCCGCTTTCTAAAATGGAAGTAAAAGGGGTCCTTTTTGCTCAATAAATGAGTTTTTATAATGAATTCAGCAAAATCCACTTGAAGCGCACACAGACATATATCCCCATCAAATGGTAGCAAAAACCGAAATTGTCATCTGTCTAATTTGCAGAATAATAGGCCAAACATTTGTCACACTATTGAAACAACATTGACTAGTTCTTCAAGTGACAAATTAATTATAGGACATGGAGCAATATATAGATTGATGCGCCTGGAGTTTTGGAACATTGGTTAACAAGGAATCAAAAGCTATTGAGCAAAAACGGCCTTTTTTACCTTGATTTTGAACAGAGGGATCTTACCAACCTGATTGAAGGGGGGGGGGGGGCGAGAGAACAATGTGCTATCAACGCGCTGATGCTTTTGACAAAAAGATACATTACATAATGGTTGAGATCCCTGTAATGACGCTTTCAATGTCCTGTCTCGCCTTTCCAATGAGAGATGTTATCAGGGGAGTTAATGACGTCGCAAATCTCAGAAAACTATGGAGATAGGGACACTCAAAGCTTTTTACATAAAAAACAGTATATCGAAGACCCACACTTTTCATTTGTTGATAAAAAGATCACATGAAGAGGGAACAGTTTTTTAAATATCAGCATAGCTCACAGGATGGTTTCTGAGTTTGAAGCTGGTTTTATAGTCTGAAAATGCAATTTTCAACGTCAAACAGTTCGATTAAATATAAATTCATATAAAATTTATTATCAACTTTTCGTTGTTTCTAAGATATAACGCTTCTCCCAACACTTTCTGAGAGTGTTACAAATATAACACGTTATATGATTGTGTCACTCCTCGTGGACATTTATAATGTTAAATACAGCACTTTCATTATAAGAGTGTTGAGATAGGAACCACCATAAAAAAGTCAGTATCAAATTGTCATGCCAATTGCGCATATTGCAACACCGACAACCTTCATTTTGATTTTTCACGGGAGTAAGAGCAACTTCATGGGTTGAAGGGATCGTGGGTTCGATTCTCGTTGAGGGTTCAATTGTTCTTTCTCTGTTGTGGGAAACTAAATTTGTCATTACTCTATTATAAAAATCAGTTGCCTAAAACGTCAGTTGAGAGTATTAGCAATGAAATTTGTACACTTGTGTCCAGTTATCACTTGTTGAGTGGTAGGAGGCTTGCGCAATTCACCAAGCTCTCAATTACAAGGCCAAACCAATCTTTGGCGCGTGTGTGTACATGTGCAATTTGGCATCAGACAAATCCGCATAGTATATCTCTGGTTCAAGGCCTGTTCATATGCTTTGTAGTTCTTTGTACAACACTTCCAATGCACACCCTGTAGAGATAGTTGTCAGGAATTGATAGAGATCGTTGTAATGATAATTTTCGAAAAGTGCATTAAGCACACATATCCTAAAATAACATGAATTCCAGTGTGACGAAATCACGGTTTTGAAGGTACTTTAAAAGTTTGAAGCGCTCTTTACTGAAATTGTACACTCTTAAAACCGACTTTCTATATGTCTTAATGCCTATTACTGCTGTCAAGTTTCAAATAATTATAAAGTATAATATCCTCCGAAATATTGCAGATTTCTCGTTATATAATCTTTGGAAATGTTTTGACTAGTGTTGCTTGTCTAATTTTTTTTCTGCTCTGTTTCGATCTGATTTTTCTTTTATGACATCTACTAACATACAGCGCCCAAGGATGATAAAATTTTGTTCCTCGTGAGAAAAGAGTGACTGAGTCATCACAGGAGTTGCATCTAGTCCGTGACGGAATCACAAAAAAATCGTGACGGAATCACGAGTGCGCATTTTAAATATTCCCCAAAAAGTATACCTAGGATGGCTTTATCACTTCTAATTATAAAATTAAGACTCTGAACTCTTGTTTTGTCCAATGTATACAGTTTATGTCAAAAGCATATCTTTTCTACAGATGTTTTAAAAAAGTATACTTTTCAGTAAAATATAACTTTTCTTCATTGACAATTTCCCGAATTTTCCTAGTTTATAAAATGTGGGAAAAATAATTTTCGCTTAAAGGTCAACCCAAACGGAATTTTTTTTGGTCTAAAAATCCTTAAAAATCATAGTTCATACTTCACTTTGTATGAAAAAAATATTGAAAAAATTCTAATCTGATCAGAAACACACGTAATATGGGAGCAAAGGGCTTTTCCACACTTTCACAGCTGGGTTGATGACGTCACGCAGGGAAGTTGCCTGAGAAAAAACAGCGGATAACATGGAAAGCGAGTGCAGTCAGAGCTCCGGTTCAGATGTCGATTCGAGCGATATCAGCTGCTTAGATGGAAATATTTTTCGCCAAGAAGATGAAATAGACATAGAGGAGGATGATGACGGGCAAATTAACAGCTGTTTGCAGACCAACGGCGGAATTCAGCCCTATCAATTTGAGCCGTACGGCTCCGATTCTGACAGTGACAACCACTCTGACAACGTGGAACTCGACGACGACAGGATTCGGAGAGGCCGTTTGTTGAATACAGATTGGTATGCAACTTGACTGGAAACCTTATTATCGTCATCTATAAGACCAAATGTCCATATATTTCAAACTGTATTGAATGTAGAACGATTCTGTGATGTAACGAACGAGCACATCTGTGTTGTTATTGTTGTTACTGACCGAGGCAGCCTTTTCGAAGGGATAAACTCCGGGATTCGGCAGTATGGACAGTAAACTGTTGATAACTCTACCGATATACGTCCGATTTGAATTTTGTTTGTTTTCCCATAATCCCCATGAAATACCAATTTCAGAATTATATAGTTTGATAAAAAAACTTTGGACATTCATGGCGAAAAGTAAGCCGTGGTGAGTGGATCGGCATTCACATTTGCTCAATTTTCGACAAATTACCTCAATTAAATTGAAATCGAATGATATTCCCACAATCTCAAATGTCAAGGGATTATGAAAGTATAATTATCACTTCTGTATCTACAGCCATTCACTCCAATTGGTGTTTTTTATTTATTTACTTATCAAATGTATATATATTTATGAAAGATCATTTTATTATTATTATTAAATAGTATATAATTTAGATAATTTATTTGCGTGAAGTTTGTGCCAACATTTGGCTAAAAAACGCATACATAGAATGAATAAAATTGAACATACAAATACAGACATTAAGACACATTGGAACAAATGGTTAAACGTGTATATATGAAATAGAGACTCATCCAGTCTAACCTGTAGTGCTCAAGCAACAAATGCCACGCGAGAGCGAGCAGGGCATGTACAGCCGTCCCCCTGCCCGAGGCCTCGCTTGCAGGCTAGGTTCGTTCAGCCGATGTCCGTGATAGATTCTCCTTGTCCGATTTCTTTGCCGTCACATTCTGATTGTTCTTACGTTTGATAGTTGGAATAGCTGTTCTCTTTAGTTTTGGTTTGTACCCGAATTCAACTGCTACGCTGTAGATGTCCTCGAATGATGTCTTTCTGTCAAAATGTGCCGAGCAAATTATACGAGTACTGGCTCGGGCCCTCTTTCCACACTCGTGTTGCGTACAAAAAAATTTCGTCCAATTTGCAGCGATTTTCTCGTCTTTGGGCCACAAATGAATACTAACACCGTCATCTGTAGTAAAACTGCAACCTCCCACTACACAACGTCGCGGCATATTTAAAAAATGATGCCCCGATACTCCGAAAATATCCAGAAATCAGCAGCTACATACGACTGTGGTATACGGTTTTAACATAGAGAATACAAGACGGCTTCCCTCCGTGACGTCACAGCTGGAATTGACAGGAGAGCGATTTTCACCTTTCAAACGGCAATATCTCGCCAACCAGACTGCACAAAATTATGAAAAAAATATCATTATTTTCAGAATCGAAAGGACTATTTTTTTTATATTTTTGACTTCAGAGCGTTTGGGTTGACCTTTAAAACACATCTTCTCTGTAATTGGCGTGTTCCTGTAGATTATAGGAAGCGAATAGAACAAACATCATGCTAATATCTGGTCTACAAAAAAATGAGAGATGAATTTTGTACGAAAATGGGCGGGTTTTTTTGTGACGGGCGCATTTACGTGGAAACCATGATAAACTTGTTTTAGTCGTATATGTGAAATTTGACTTGAATTTGACAATATTTCATTAGAAAGTGTCCCCTTTCTATCCGGATTTCAAGTAAAGACATTAAACACAGGAAAATTCCATCACATTCTCAATGCTAAATCGTCGATGGGGCGATCGGTGTTCCTGATTATGGAATAATCAGAAACGCAATTTTGAAACAAGAACGAAATATATATCCTCGTACATTTAGGCGTACGCTGCGCTATATCATTCTTAGTTTCACTCTGGTCTTTCTGGCAAAATAAGCTAAAATTGGTACATACCACTGCTCATAACCCCGTAATATTAGCTCGTGAAGACCTTGTACAGCCTAGAGATCGTTTGCACTGGTGGAGACCTGTTTGGATAACGACCGTGAAGATGGTGTGAAGTGAGCGATAACCTGATTGGTTGAAACTACAACGTAAACAGAGCAGTCACAATGTTTCCGGTGTCGGGCTGGGACGTAAAATAAGAACGATTTAAAATTCCCGCGGAGGGAATGATTGGTTATGAATACCGGAAACGTCGAGATAACATTTCCGGTACATGACAAACGTACAGATGAGAACAGTTGAAATTCCCGCGAGAGGAGAGGATTGGCTAATACAACCCGGAAACGTCTAAAGTTCACTAAGATTGCGTTGTGTTTGAAATTACGCGTTAGAGATCATGCGGATTTGAAGTCACGCGTCATCAAGTTGAACGTAAATTACGTTGTGTCTAAAGCTACACGTTGAAGGTGGATTTTGAGGAGCCGTAAAAGGGACATAGCAAAAAAAAATGTTGGCCCCGATTAAGTCGACTTATAACGACTTATTAACTCGATATAATGAGTCGTTATAACGACTTATTAAGTCGATATAATGAGTCGTTATAACGACTTATTAAGTCGTTATAACGAGTTACTAAGTTGTTATAACGACTTAGTATGTCGTTATAACGACTTATTAAGTCGCTATAACGATATATTAAGTCTGTATACTGACATAATAACGATCTAATAAGTCGTTATAATGACATAATATGTCGTTATAACGACTTAATATGTCGTTTTAACGACTTATGTCGTTATAACGACTTATTAAGTCCCTATAACGACATATCAAATCTTTATAATGACCTATGTCGTTATAATGACTTATTTAAATCGTTATAACGACATATTAAGTCGTTATAAGGAATTATTAAGTCGTTATAGCGACATATTCAGTCGTCATAACGCATTATAACGACTATTATAACGACTATAACGACATAATAAGTCGTTATAACGATTAGTAACGACGTTATAACAACTTATTAAGTCGTTATAACGACATATTAAGTCTTAATAACGACATAATGACGACTTAATAAGTCATTATAACGGCTTATTATAACGACTTATTAAGTCATAACGACTCATTAAGTCGCTATAACGACATAATCAGTCGATATAACGCATTATAGCGACTATTATAACGACTATAACGACATAAGTCGTTATAACTTTTAGTAACGACGTTATAACAACTTATTAAGTCGTTATAACGACATATTAAGTCTTTATAACGACATAATGACGACTTAATAAGTCGTTATAACGATTTACTAAGTCCTTATAACCTTATAAGGACATATCAAATCTTTATAATGACCTATGTCGTTATAACGACTGCTTTAAATCGTTATAACGACATATTAAGTCGTTATAAGGAATTATTAAGTCGTAACGACTTAATGAGTCGTTATAACGTATTATAACGACTATAACGACATAATAAGTCGTTATAACGATTAGTAACGACGTTATAACAACTTATTAAGTCTTCATAACGACAATGACGACTTAATAAGTCGTTATAACGACTCATTAAGTCGTTATAACGCATTATAGCGACTATCATAACGACTATAAGGACATAAGTCGTTATAACTTTTAGTAACGACGTTATAACAACTTAAGTCGTTATAACGACATATTAAGTCTTTATAACGACATAATAACGACTTAATAAGTCGTTATAACGACTTATTAAGTCCCTATGACGACATATTCAGTCGTTATAACGCATTATAACGACTATAACGAGATAATAAGTCGTTATAACCACATAATAAGTCTTTATAACGATTAGTAAAGACGTTATAACGACTTATTAAGTCTTATAACGACTTATTATATTAATAATTATGAAATTATGTCGTTATAGCGACTTATAATATCGTCATAACGACTTACTAAGTCGATATAACGATTTATGGTGTCGTTATAACGACTTATTGAGTCGTTATAACGACTTATGATGTCCTTATAGCGACTTAGTAAGTCGTTATTTAGTCGTTATAAAGACCTAATAAGTCTTTAAGTTAAGTTAATAAGCCGACTTAATAAGTCGTTATAACGACATAATAAGTCGTTATAACGACATAATAATTCATTATAACGACTTAATAGGGACTAACACAAATTTCCATGTCCCTTTTACGGCTCCGTATGATTTTTTATCTGACGCGAAAATAAACTAGCTTGAATATTGGCGGTAAGAATACAGAATTATCATTGGTTGGTCACCAAGTTTACGTTTAAAATTTAGCACGTCGTTCTTTTGTGACGCGTAAATTGTTGGCGATTTATGGCGTCAACGGCCCATGTATCGTAAGATTGTAACGACCTACAGGAACATTACGGGAAGTTGAAGCTACACGTCGTAGAGTTGAACGTAAATTGCGTTGTGTCTAAAGTTACACGTTAAAAGTGGGTGTCCTTTCTTAACGCGTAAGATGAACTAGTTTGAATACTGGCGGTGAAAATACAGAATCATGATTGGTTGGTTATCAAGTTTACGTTGTAAAATTTAGCGCGTCGTTCTTGTCTTTAACGCGTAAGCTTTTGACGAATTATGGCACGAACGGCCCTTCATACCCATATGCACGCATACGCTGGAGAACACAACTACCTAACACGACCGCGGCGTATGTGGATCGGTAGTATGTGGGGCATAAAAAATTGCTGGGCACTCCTTTACTACGTTGGTATATGAGCCACGGACTGGAAATTACCAAAATATACAAAGTCAAAGAATTCACCACCGAGGCTTGTTTCGAGAAGTTTGCGAACGACGTGACCACGGCCCGTAAGGAGACGCCGACCCCAGTAAAGCCATCATCGGGGAAACGATGAAATTACTCGGGAACAGCGGATACGGAAAAACGGTAACCAACCAGGACCGTGACGTCACCGTGAACATTTTCATCACCAAACAAGCCCGCAAAAGCCTGAATTCACCCCCATACCGAAACATGGAGACGATTGACGACACCACCTACGAAATGACTTCAGCCAAAAAGACTGTAACATACAACCTGTCGCTACAAATCGGGTGCATGGTGTACCAGCTGGCCAAGCTGCGTGTGCTGGAATTCCTATACGATTTCATTGGAGTGTATTTCAATCAATCAGACTGGCATCTTCTAGAAATGGATACGGATTCTGCATACATGGCCGCCGCCAACCCGGACTGGGAATCGGCACGTAGTTCATGTAAGGCGACGTTGCGTAAATTTACGGGATTTCCAATAGTAGCATATGGGCCATAAGCGGTATCTCTGCTTAGATGAAATTCCTCCCTGGGAATCGCTCGTGAAACCCGAACTACGAGCCCAGAATGAAGCGGACAGAGATGAATGGCTGCCAAGAAAAGGCCACTACACCTACGACAAGCGGGCGCCCGGCCGCTTCAAACTCGAGTGGACGGGTGAGGCCATGGTGGCCCTCTGCTCGAAAACATACTATTGCGATGGTGGAGACAAATTCAGCTGCAAAGGAGTCATTAGACGCGACGCCAACATAACAAAGCCCTGTACCTCGTACTCCAGAACCAGACCAGTGCCAGTGGGACCAACAAAGGTTTCCGTATCATCGAGAACCAGATGCGCTCGTACACCCAGGAGCGGGACGCCTTCACGTACTTCTACCCCAAACGCAAAGTGAACTTACACTGCGAATATTCCACTGGACTTCAAATGTTTATAATAAGGGTAACTAACTGTTGTATATATGTTCTATTATCGCTAAAGTAATGTAATGTAATGCTTTATTTAATTTTATGAGGATTGTGCACAGCCACAAGGCCACGGGGCACTCTCCTCAGATAACATACATATAATAATTTACATACAGAGAAAAACATAATAAATTGTTGAAAAACAAAATGATTACAAATAACAAAATGATGATTTACATACATAGAAAAATCAATTAATGGTTCAATGACAAAATGCGTTTGAGGGTGGTGGGATTTTATAGATAATACTTAAGTAGAAGTGGGTATGTCGTTACTTCATATAATTCTAGCTTATTTACAATGGGTCGAATAAATTTTATTTACACAACTGGCTTGATTAGCTTCATCTGTCACCGGGTGAGAGTGTTCATGAGCATGAAAACGTTTGGATGCTCCAATGAACTTTTGGACTATTCCACATATTTGTTTCATAATCAAAGTCAGAGGAGCCACGCAATAATAAATTTAATAGGTAATTTGGGCAGTCATGAATTAGAAGAGAGTGGTGTTCACCGGGACAGATCAAGTTTGTAATCGAGGTGAGCATTGGCTTTCTCAGAGCGGCGAACATGGGGCAACTTTTGAGGAAATGATAAGGGTCTTCATTGTTGTGATTACAATAATGGCAGATAGAGATTGGAGAGATGTTATACTTAAGCAAATGACCATTTAAAGAACTAAAACCTAGCCTCATCTTACACAGTAGGACTGAGGTATATCCGCAGAGGGAATTGTATATTTTACTAAGGTATGAGGGTTGGTTAGTAAGAATTTGGCCTTGAACGTAGTTACTGAGGTTGCATTTCGGACGGAAACATGAAGAGAATTCCAATCTTTAGAAATCTGTGGGAAGAACGAATTTTGAAAACAAGTGAGACGACACCGAAAAGTTCTATACTGGTCAGAATTCCGCAGGTTATAATTCCTTTGCATATCCGAAGATATTTTATTCAGAGGTAAAGGTTGAAGATATACAGGTGCCTCACATTTTAATATTTTATAGAATAAAA
>JAVTVY010046488.1:0-19785 GCA_036873755.1 Hanleya hanleyi
GTTCCTTCCAATGCACTTTTCCAACAATTCCCTGTCTGCGCATGCGCACACTGTTGAACACGAACGAACCACTTGTCCAGGCGGATGCACCCTCACGTATCCTTCACAACGATACCTCATAAAACTCCATCGGCTCACTAGGGGCTCACCTCGACCCCAAAACGTCTATTTCCATACCCTTTTCCCACAATTCCCTGTCTGTGCATGCGCAGAATGTCGAACACGGACGACACACTAGTCCAGGCGGATGCTGCCTCACGACTGCTTTACATTGATACCTCACTCAACTCCATTGGATCATTGGTGGTCCACCTAGACCCCAAAACGTCTATTTCCATACACTTTGTCTACTGCGCATGCGCAGAATGACGTCAGTTCCACGTCATACTAGTCCAGGCGGATGCCCCCTCACGTATGCTTCACAACGATACCTCACTCGACCCCATCGGAGGACTAGGGGCCCACCTCGGCCGCAAAATGTCTATTTCCATGCCCTTTTCCCACAATTCCCTGTCTGCACATGCTTCACATTGATACCTCATACGACTTCATAGGCCCATTAGGGGCTCCCCGAGTTCCCAAAACGTCTATTTCCATACCCTTTTCCCACAATTCCCTGTCTCCGTATGCGCAGAATGTTGACAACGACCGAGACACTAGTCCAGGCAGATGTCCCCTCACATAGGCTTCACATTGATACCTCATACAACTCCATCGGCCCATTAGGGGCTCCCATAGATCCCAAAACGTCTATTTCCATACGCTTGGTCTACTGCGCATGCGCAGAATGACGCTATTCCAACCCCACACGCACCCCATCGGATGCTCCTTCACGAATGCTTCACATTGATACCTCATACGACTCCATCGGCCCATAAGGGGCTCCCCTAGATCCCAAAATGGCTATTTCCATATCCTTGGTCTATCGCGCATGCGCAGAATGACGATATTCCAACCCCGGACCTACCCCATCGGATGCCCCCTCACATAGGCTTCACATTGATACCTCACTCAACTCCATCGGACCATTAGTGGCTCACCTAGACCCCCAAACGTCTATTTCCATACCCTTTGTCCACCGCGCATGCACAGAATGACGATATTTCAACCCCAGAGGTGGCTCACCTAGACTCCCAAAACGTCTATTTCCATACCCTTTTCCCACAATTCCCTGTCTGCGCATGCGCAGAATGTTGACAACGACCGAGACACTAGTCCAGGCAGATGTCCCCTCACATAGGCCTCATACAACTCCATCGGCCCATTAGGGGCTCCCATAGATCCCAAAACGTCTATTTCCATACGCTTGGTCTACTGCGCATGCGCAGAATGACGCTATTCCAACCCCACACGCACCCCATCGGATGCCCCTTCACGAATGCTTCACATTGATACCTCATACGACCCAATCGGACCATTAGTGGCTCACCTCGATCCCAAAACGTCTATTTCCATACCCTTTGTCCACCGCGCATGCGCAGAATGACGCTATTCTTACCCCAGACCCACCCCATCGGATGTCCCTTCTCGAATGCTTATTGATACCTCATAGGACCCAATCGGACCATTCATACCCCATACAGGCATTTTCCCGTATAGATTTAATATGCAAATGTTCGAATCAGGGAAGATAACCCGGAATTTGACCAAATCACAAAAGTGCATCAAGAGTTACCTCCCTTTTGCGGGGAGCTCTCTTGAGCTGGTGGCACCCCCCTGTCGGAAGCAAGAGTTACCTCCCCCGGCAAAATGCGACCTTTTTTAGCTTTTCTATACTACTGTCGTGTACCCTCTGTCAGTCTCGCTCGTACTTTCAGGCTTTCTTTGAAGTTTGTCGTGCATTACGACTACGCACGAGGAGACGGACAGAGTAACACCGTTTCTCGTTTTCCTGAATTTTTCAAAAATATTCCCATCATTCACTGGACAAAACTACGAACTGTTGCAATTAATGAGCTACATAAATTGATAAGATAGGTAATGAACACATCTATACAAATTGATGTGTACTTCCCCGTGATGGATTCGGGGTAGACGAGGCCAGTTGACACGATGCGATTTGTAGCTCCAACTTGTAGCATACAATCAGAGTTGAAATGTGGAAACAGATTTACGCTTTTAGCCGCTACAGATGTTGTATGAGATAGAGCAAGCCCTGTTTCAATGCGACTAATTGCCTGAGAAAAGTTGGTGTTACATATTACACCGTACAACTGAATTGAACGGATGTGCGATTTCCCTGCATGGGATATGGGCCAAGTGAGACTTCATGCCTTATCTCATGTCTATCACGTATGGCGCTTTAATAACACGTGGGAATGCTACACAGATAGCATCTTGGTCATTTCCTCGTGTAAGTTTAGAAAGTGTGAATTTTGAAAAGCCCGTATAACCAGACAGCATCATGTTGCGAAGGCGTACAGCCATGCAGTTGTGTTATTTTGTGAAGCATCTCTGATGAAGGTTGAATTGTTCTTTCATGAGGAATGTCCCATTCAAACAAATAGGAGCTATGTTTTTTTTGCCACTTTCAAAATGACAAATGATTCAAAACGCTCGTGTATGGCCGGACCACCGCACGGATATAGACCTCTGCGTACTTCTATACAATACGCGCGTATAAGCGTTTAATTAATATCAATCAATATTGTAATACAAAATACTTTCATAATACTCGTGATCAAGGTTCATGAGCTGTTTCAGATACCGTAACTCAGGCAACCATTTTGGCAGTGTTTTCATGACTCGGTATGACCGGGGTTACCTGCCAGTTTGTGTGGTATCTTTACAAACATTCAGACCACATGTAAAAGCAGGTTTAATGTTTTACTTCTTCCTTAATATCTTAGTTATTTGACAGGCTAAAACAACCCATAACAGTATTTTCGTTATTTTGGGATAACACTATCTTAGAATAGCACAAATTCCAGTGCTGAAAATTTGGTCGAGTCCCGTGCGGGATTCGAACCAGCGACCCCAGAGTCAGGCACCTAACCCATATCTTACCTGTCATTTTCCATATCATCCAATACTTTCAACTGGGGGCATTGAAATGGCCATACTAATACATATTTTGGTACTAGTGTGGCCGTTCATCCGCATATGCCTGGAAATTCGTGCGTTTCATAGACGTGTATGGAATCCTGCTTATCCTCCATGTTCACAGCTCTTGTCAAACACAGCTGCTATGTATTGTGTACATACATTCTGTAATGTATTGAGCAATTACGAAGTCCTGTCCGTATTCTATACATGAGTCCGTTCCGGGACTTGGTTATGATTTTGTATGTTGTTGGACTGCATACTTCCGGGAAATACAGACTGTAATTCTGTTGAGTTAATTCTCGTGTCTGTTCGTGTTTTTAATTGATATATCTGTGTCATCCACGCTGATTAGATACAACAATGGCGACTGAGGATAAGTTTACAACAGTTTGAAACTATGGCAGCAGCAGTTCTGAGTGAATTGGGCTGTATTTCGAACTTTGATTGTACTGGAGATGCCTCGAAAATTGGACCTCGTTGGAAACGCCGGAAAAGAGTGACCGCCGATGGACAGAAAAGAGCTCTTCTATTACATTGCGCAGGAATGGATGTCTAGGATGTGTTTTACACGCTTCCGGAAGGAGAAGGAGAAAACCCGTACGAGAAAACTATGTCAGCGTTGGACAAATACTTCACGCCACAGATAAATGTACCTTATGAGACATTTGTTCAGAAAGTTGACACAGTCAGACACAGAAACTGTTGAACAATTTATCACGAGACTGAGACAACAATCAGAAACATGTGAATTTGGGGGAAACTTAAATGAGAAGAAAATTGCTCGAGAAAGGGAGAACATTGACATTAGAACAGTTATGTGACATTAGTCGAGCAATGGAATTATCTGAAAAACAGGCAAGGAATATTGAGGGGATCAAAACTGAAGTTAACAGGGTACAAGTTAAAAAACATAGTTACGAAGGTTACCGAAGGTCAAAGTTATGGTCATAAAAACAGTGGCAATACAGATTCGGGGAGACAAATTACATGCTATCGATGTGGGAAAAATGGACACATCAGTAAGGACAAAAATTGTCCAGCCCTAGACCAGGAATGAAGGAAATGTCAAAAGAAAGGACATTTCGAAAAATGCTGTAAAACAAAACTCCCAAAACATGACAAGAAAAACTGGAGAGGAAAGAAAACAGCTGTTCACCATATATGTGACCATGACAACACGCCAGATGACCATGGATATGCATTTAGCATACAGTCAAGCGGCAATTCCGGATTCCCTCACAATAATTTGAAGAAAAGCGGCAATACCGGGTTCCCTGATAATAAATTGAAGGCAAGTAGCAATACCGGGTTTTCTGATCAAGAAACATACATTTAATGTAGATTCTGAATGCAGCAACACTGCGAAACAGCCTGTTGTTATTGGAGGGGTAAGAGCCTCTATGATGATTGATTCTGGTGCTAGCTGTAACATTTTAGGCAGCGACTTCTGGGAAAATCTGAAAAAGAAGGGAATAAAATGTGAATCAAGAAAGACTGAAAAACTGTTGTATCCCTATGGTACATGTAGTTCCAATCCGTTAAAGACTGCAGGAGCATTCACTGCAGATGTTTCTGTAGATGATGGAAACAAAGTCGAGTCGGTAGAGTTCATAGTTATAGAGGATCCAGGTCAGCCTTTACTGGGGAGAGAAACTTCTCTGAAACTTGGTGTCTTAAAACTGGGACCACAGATCAATTCTGTAAATTCTGAGGATGATTTTGTAGAGGAATTCAGCGATTGTTTCCATGGACTAGGAAAGCTGAAAAACTTTCAACTGAAAATTCCGATTGATGAATCTGTACAGCCAGTGACACAGCCTACAAGGCGGATACCTTTTCAATTCTAAACTGAGCAAGAAGCTAGATGAGTTAGAGAAACTAGGGATCATCGAGCGGGTGGAAGGGCCCACTCCTTGGGTTTCTCCTGTAGTCGTTGTCCCCAAGGCTAATGGAGACATCAGACTATGTGTTGACATGAGGCAAGCCAACACTGCAGTTCTGCGAGAGCGTCACCCTATATCTACCGTAGACGAAATTCTTCAGGACCTGAACGAAAGCACCATTTTGGATAAGTTGGATATCAAATGGGCTTATCATCAGATAGAGTTGAGCCAAGAATCACGTGAAATTACAACATTCTCTACACACCAGGGTTTGTATCGGTACCGTCGATTGATGTTTGGAGTTAGTTGTGCACCGGAGATGTACCAACGAGTAATTCAGCAAGCACTTCAAGGCTGTGAAGGGGTGAGCAATCTCTTCGATGATGTGATTATTCATGGCCGTACCGCGGAAGAGCACAATCGTCGAGTCAGGAAAGTTCTACAGAGGATCCGAGAATTGGAACTTACCTTGATTCCAGAGCAGTGTCAAATTGGAATGTCACAACTAACCTATATGGGGCACGACTTGTCCTCTCGTGGGATTGAACCAACAGATGTGAAGGTTAGAGCTGTAACAGAAGCTAGAGAACCAGAACCAGTCAGTGAGGTAAGGAGTTTCTTGGGACCAGTCGAAGATTCATTCCAGATCTGGCTACGGTGTCGGAACCTCTCCGCAATCTTACTAAAAAGGGTCAACCATTTGTTTGGGGTTCCAAGGAGAAAGAATCTTTCCAAGAGCTGAAGAAGCGATTAGCTGATGCTGAAACACTGGGTTACTATGACAAGAACGCGCACACTCAAGTCATCGCCGATGCTAGTCCTGTGGGATTAGGAGCTGTGCTCGTCCAGAGCCAAAATGGCGAGAGTCGAGTGATTTGCTATGCTAGTCGGAGTTGTCAGATGTTGAACGTCGCTACTCCCAGACAGAAAAAGAGCCATTGGGACTGATCTAGGCGCGCGAGAAGTTGCATACATACATTTACGGGATAACGTTTGAACTCTTGACGGATCGCAAACCATTGGAATTCATCTATTCGACCAGATCCAAGCCCAGTGCGCGAATCGAACGATGGGTTCTTCGCCTGCAACCTTACACGTTCAAAGTAAGGCATATTCCGGGAAAAGGGAATATAGCAGACTCGCTATCCAAATTGACAAGTGCACGTGGACCGAAAAACCAGGATTTGGCTGAGGACTACATTAGATTTGTGGCAGAAAATGCAGCACCAAACAGTTTTCCAATTCGCACTATAGAGCGCGAATCCGCTGTTGATTTGGAATAGTCTGAAGTGAGGAAGTGCATTCGAACTGGAAGATGGACAGATGCACCAGCCGGATACAAGAAGGTGAGGACAGAGTTGACCACACTGGAAGAACTTGTGTTGCGAGGGACAAGAATCGTAATCCCTAGGAAGTTGCGTAGTCAAATTGTGAACCCTGCACACGAGGGTCATCAGGGGATTGCAAAAAGTAAGGGGAGACTCGGAAGCAAATGGTGGCCAGCAGTGGACCGCGATATGGAGTATAAATGCTGGTCATGTCACGGATGTCAACTTGTAAGCCAACCATCCCCGCCTGAACCAATCGGGTCAACCATGTTACCATCAGGACCATGGCAAGCGCTAGCGGCTGATCTGCTAGGACCGCTACCTGATGGAAACTACTTGTTCGTTGTAGTCGACTACTATAGTCGTTTCTTCGAAATTGAGGTCATGAAAACGACAACGTCTGAAAAACTGATAGAAAGTCTAGAACAGATGTTCTGTACACATGGATATCCCGAAATGCTGAAAACTGATAATGAAACAAATTTTGTGTCAGAAGAATTTGATACTTACCTGTCCAATCACGACATAGAACACAAGCACACCACTCCACTATGGCCTCAAGCCAATGGAGAAGTGAAAAGACAGAACAGGACCTTGCTGAAAGCTATGAAAATCGCGCAGGATGAGGGTAAGCGGTGGAGGAATGAGCTCCATCATTTCTTACTGGCCTACACGTCAACACCACATAGCACAACTGGAGTTAGTCCATCAGAGCTATTGTATGGCAGGACAATACGCACGAAGATGCCACAACTGAGTGCAAACTGTGCAACTGACAGTGTGCGAGACCGTGATCGCGAGAACAAACAGATCTCTAAAGATTATTTCGACTCGAAAAGATGTGCACGTGACGACGACATAGTTCCAGGTGACACTGTTCTACTCGAACATAAACGAAACAACAAACTGTCGACACAGTATGCCAATATTCCATTTAAGTAGTAGACAGATTTGGCAACCATGTCACAGTGAGATCACCAGAAGGTGTACAATACAAGCGTAATACTTCGCATGTGCACAAATACTACCGTGATCCAGAGTGTACTTACCGTCGTTTTGGAGAACACTCTCCAGTAACGACATTCCTTCTGATGATGAGGACGATGAGAAAGAAGTCAGCGTACCATTCTCTCAACCAAGTGTTGTGCAACGGAATAGTAGTAGGGTTACTGTTCCTACAACCCGTCCACAGCGAGAGAGATGACTTCCTACCTATTTGAACGATTATAATCTAACTTAGAACTGGAAGACTTAAAAGGGCACAATAATCTCTGCCTTGCCAGCGAGGTATTGCGCAGTCTACCCAACCTCCTATTAGGGTGTTAATGTTAACAGTTTATCGAGTTCAGTGTTAACAGTTAACGATAATGTATTATCACAGATTGTTTTGATTGGCAAGCATTTGAACACTGTAATTTAGTCAAATGCCAAGACGCATAAGTGATTGCAATATATATATATATATATATATAAATGGGTTTAATAATGTGATAAATCATTGAATATTTCTTATAAAATGTAAGAGACGATTTACAAGACAAACACAAGAACAAACAACAGACACTCTAATGTTGTTGATATGATAGTAAGATCAGATCTTACATTCAGCTTGAACATAAGGAGGGATGTAATGTATTGAACAATTACGAAGTCCTGTCCGTATTCTATACAAGAGTCCGTTCCGGGACTTGGTTATGATTTTGTATGTTGTTGGACCGCATGCTTCCGGGAAATACAGACTGTAATTCTGTTGAGTTAAATCTCGTGTCTGTTCGTGTTTTTAATCGATATATTTGTGTCATCCACGCTGATTAGATACAACACCGGGAACACTGATTTCACTGTTTATGACCGAGATGGGCTAGGAATTTTGAAGAACAAAGACTGGGAGTTAGCAACCGGCGCAAACAACAAAGATGGCGGCAAAGTCACCCGGTCGATTGCACGGTCCAAGCTCCAGTCGAAACGAAGCACCACCTCCAGTGAAAGAAGACATTTCAGTGCAACGAGTGAATCTTGTTTGTACATGGCATTGTTTTTTAACAATCATTGATATATGTATATATATATATTTATGTTTCTATATGTTTTCATGTATGGAAATAAAGTAAAGTAAAGAACCAGTCCAGGAAACAAACACAGAACCAAAAGTCGTAAATACGGAAAAAACGCATACCACATGCTGTATTCGGTGCACAAAACCTGATGATGCCTTGATGATACAATGTGATTTTTGTGACAGGTGGGTTCATTATGCCTGCTCTAGACTACTAGTATATGAGTTATCCAAATATACTGCTGATGAAAACCGTAAATACCAGTGTGAACTATGCTCTCCGCATGATTTAGAGATCAGTGATGTTTTCAAATCAGTCAGTAATCCAATCATCACAAAATATCAGTCCAAAGAATCTGATGTAATTAATGAGCTAAATGCAATCAAAGATGCAATACAAATTTGGCAGAAAACGGTAAGAACATAGCCGAGACTGTACACAAATCAGTTACTTCCCAAGTCAGACTAGAGAAAGAGCTGTTACATATGAAAGCAGATTTAACCAAATTAGTCAATCACAACTCTTTGCTCCTTCAGTCATGTGTAGAAGACATAAGGAAGAAACAACCGGCTCCAGTTAGTGACATCTCAATTAAGTGTAGCCTATCTGAGGATGACAGTATCCTTGATCACAAACTACAAAATCAGTCTGAAACAATTGGAGAGCTTTCCTCTCAAGTAAAGTATCTTTGCAATACAGTGGAGCAAATTAACTCTACCAGGTGAAACTGCAGCTCTTCATGCTGAAATGAAAGAGCTGATAACCACACAAGAAAGCGAGCCCTTCCTGCATCCAAAAACGACCAATAAATCATTTGCTGATGCACTAAAATCCAAAACGTAGGTCGCATCTGCCTCGTCGATATTTTTAATTTCAAATCCAAACCTACTGGATACAGTACAAGAGCCAGTTCCGGAACAACATGCCCGAACTGAATTGCAGAGTAGGCAAGAGCCAGAACCGGTACAACATACTCAAACTAATCTCCAGGGAGGTCTGGTTACAGTGCCTGAGCCCGTTTCAGAGCAACACGTGCAGTCTATAGCTACAAATCCTCCAAGATCACCCGGATTATAGCCAATAGGTGGAACAAACCAAAACGGATGTGACCCACCTAAACTAATCTTGGTGGGTAGTTCAATCATCAAACATATAAATCATCAAACGGCTCCTGGAGAAGAGTGTGGGTGTCCCCGTGAAATCTGTACGTACGCCAAAAATTCAGGATATCCAATCTTCACTACTTGAATCTGGTGCAAGGGATGGCGATACCATTGTTATCTACACTGACATTAATAACCTGCGTGAAAATGAATCTCCGGCATCATGTGTAGCAGCCTATGTAAACAAAATAAACAAAATTAAGGAGGATCTGCCAAAGTCGTGTATCATCCTATCACAATTAACCCCGGGGGGAAACAAAAGGTTAGATGTCCAACGGAACATTGTCAACGCATCAACTGAAGAACAACTTCCGTCTAGAAATATTCATTTCGTGAATCGCGAAAACTAAGCTTGCACCTAGAGGAAACCTATCTAGCGGATTATTCACTGAAGATAATCTTCATCTAACTGAGAATCGTGCAAAATTGCTGGCTTCAAATCTGATCAGTGGCATTAACCGAACAGTAAACAAAAATGTCCATCCATGCAGAGTTAACACAAACGTCAGTTCACAGGTTCGTCTTTACAACAGAAGTAAACATCGTAGTTTCCAACGAGACAACAGAAGTCGTCATCGCAGTTCACGAGACAATATAAATCATCGCAGTTACCAACGTGACAACAGAAGTCGTCATCGTAGTTCCCAATGAGACAATATAAATCATCGCAGTTACCAACGTGACAACAGAAGTCGTCATCGCAGTTCACGAGACAATATAAATCATCGCAGTTTCCAACGTGACAACAGAAGTCGTCATCGTAGTTCCCAATGAGACAATATAAATCATCGCAGTTACCAACGTGACAACAGAAGTCGTCATCGCAGTTCCCAACGAGACAATATCAATCATCGCAGTTTCCAACGTGACAACATAAGTCGTCATCGTATTTCCCAATGAGACAATATAAATCATCGCAGTTATCAACGTGACAACAGAAGTCGTCATCGCAGTTTCCAACGAGACAATATAAATCATCGCAGTTACCAACGAGACAAAAGAAGTCGTCATCGCAGTTCACGAGACAATAAAAATCATCGCAGTTTCCAACGTGACAACAGAAGTCGCCATCGTAGTTCCCAATGAGACAATATAAATCATCGCAGTTACCAACGTGACAACAGAAGTCGTCATCGCAGTTTCCAACGAGACAATATAAATCATCGCAGTTTCCAACGTGACAACAGAAGTCATCATCGTAGTTCCCAATGAGACAATATAAATCATCGCATTTACCTACGTGACAACAGAAGTCGTCATCGCAGTTCCCAACGAGGGCAGACAAACCAACACAATGACCATGGTTCACAAAACTTCACCAGGTGGAATTCCTCCTACAGACAACTATATAATCGATTCAGGGGAGACAAATCTAATGACCATCATTATGGGGGGAACAGTGGTTTCAGCTATGATTATTATGCGATGTTATCAACAGTGATATTATTGCCACGCTTTGGATAAAAACAAAATATAAAAAAAATTCTTTGGTATGGATTGTGATTCTTTTTCATATGTGGCGTATTTACCACCAGAAAACTCATCATTAGTAGTAGTTTATTTGATGATTTAGAAAATGAAATTGTATATTTCAGTGCGAAGGGGAATGTAATTTTAACAGGTGATCTAAATGCTAGGACAGGTAGACAAATAGGCTATATAGCTGATGATAATGTTGATGCCCTGAATTATGTCCCTTTACCCACATTTTACATTAGCGACTATATCATGCAGAGAAATTCCAGAGATTCTGTTGTAAAACCTATGGGCGGACGACTTCTTGATCTATGCATCTGAAATACCTGCCGAATACTTAATTGTAGGTCCATGAGTGACCTTTTCGGTGAATTTACCTCTATTAACTCTCTAGGGGATAGTGTTGCTGACTACATTATTGTGAGTTCTGAGCTGTATGCGGATGTCATTGATATGCAGGTCCATCCTGTTTGTGGGGAATTCTCGGACCATAAAATGTTCTCTCTTATACTGAAAACTGGTTTTTGGAGTTGCACAAACAGAGATGAAGCAACCACCAATTCCGATTCCTTGCCCCTTGCTTCTACCGCCCAAATATATTTGGGAAAAAGCATTATAGTGATAAATTAAACAAACTTTGGTATAACTGTGAGTGTAAAAATCTCAGAAAACAAATGACAAAATTGAACAACCAATATAATCGACGGCCCTTAAACCCACATATTAAGAGTAAATTTTACAGCAAACGAAAAGAGTACAGGAAAAAAGTACATCACACTAGAAATAGCTATAGAAGTAAACTGTTAAAAGAGCTTGATTAAATCTGTCAGAAATATTCCTGTATTGCATGGGACATTTTGAAAAAATTGAAATCTGAAAACTCAAGTAATGATTTCAGTGATAGAATTGATTTGAATAAATGAACTGATTACTTTACTGAGATTCATCAACAAAACTGTGATAACATTAAGGAGACAAGAAAAGCTGAAATAGAGGCATCTTTATAGAGTTTAGAACAACACCTATCCCCTTCTGATCTTGATGCACTCGTCACTGAAAGTGAACTGAGTAATGCTGTGAAACAACTCAAAGCAACAAATCTGGTGGTATTGACAGTATTTTGAATGAGATGATCAAAACTGCATTACCTCACATGACTGATATTACACTAAAGTTGTTTAACTCCATCCTAAAGACAGGGACATATCACAAAAGTTGGGCTGTTGGGCTTATTGTACCCATACATAAGAATGGAAATCCTCTTGAACACTCTAATTACAGATGTATTACACTCAATAGTTGCCTTGCTAAAGTATTTAATCAAATATTGTACACAAGACTGGCTGACCTGGTGTTAGAGAATAACTCACTAGCCAAGTGCCAAATTGGTTTCAAAAAGGGTGCAGAACAAGTGACCATGTATGGATGTATAATCAAAACCCTCATTGATAAGTATGCTAAACGAAAAGATAAATTATATGCTGCTTTCATGGACTTCAATAAGGCCTTTGATAGTGTGTGGCATGATGCCCTGTTTCTGAAAATTTTAAAATCTGGCATTACGGGCAATATGTATAAACTATTAAAAGTATGTATCTTCTTAGTACATCTCGAGTCAAGTCAAAGAGTGGACTGGGTGATGAGACTGCCATTACTCGAGTGGTCCATCAGGGCAGTGTTTTGAGCCCGATATTATTTAATATGTTTATTAACGACCTATTAGAAGAATTTGAAGGAAGCAATTAAGGCCGGAGGCACACAACACAAATCTGACACAGGGAACACAGCATGCAATACAGCTTGTCAGGTAGCTTTTCCTTACATGACGAATAGGCCTTATATATCCATCACGATGGCAGATATCAAATTTTCATTATGATTACAGGATTTAAATGGATTAAATAAACATCAGTCACCGCATCTCTGGTTTCATTGGCTTCTTTGGGCCTATTCGTCATGTAAGGAAAACGGAATAGGTGGGTACTTGTAGGGAACCTTGTTGAACCTATATCGGGCAATATAATAATACAACATTGTCAATACTTTCACTATTCAAGAAGATGAGAAATGCATTGAGACCTACTGATGGGAGAACCCACTCAAACATTCCGTGCCCTCTAAATGCAAAATTTGCTGTAGTTTACTAACATAAAGGTAGTAGTAAGAGAGGGAGAGTTAAAAAACACCCAGTTCGCGGAGCTATTACTTAAATATTAGAGAAACGCCGCCATCTTGGTGCGGGGCGGGCGTGAGAGGCGGGGGGTTCCGAAACACCCAGTTCGCGGAGCTATTACTCCGCCGCGTTGGTGCGGTGTCGGCGCGGTGTCGTCGCGGGCGCCGTTCGTCGACGAATCGGCGACGCGTGACTAACGCGCGTAACGCCCGCGGGCACGTGACTCACGGTGTAATTACAGCCTATCGACCTATCTTCAAGACTCCACCATAGCTAGATCACCGTAAGTAGACCACCCTGTCCCCATAAATAGGTCGCCATATAGTCGTATGGCCTTATATAATCGGGGTGGTAGGTAGAGACTATCTTTGTAACTAGGTGAGTAGGTCGAGGTGTCGTCAAGGGTCAGATGATCAACTGATAAAATAACCAATGCGTATATAAAGACTTCTCGTGCGCTTCTCACTTTATTCTACGACTGTCGCACCTGTATAAGCCGATATGTATAGACTAATGAGTAACCTTTACGCTTTAGTGAGCGGTGAAGGGAATTCTCCTCGAGTAACATTTCAACGTATACGGCATAATGGGCAGATTATAAAGCCTTATGGCGTTGCCATACGACTGACGAGAGATGGGTGGTTTTCATTCAAACAATTCCTGCCTAGAGTGGATAGAATGATTCAGGCTAAAGAGACGGTTGAAACTCCATTCAAGCTACAAGATAATATATACATAAGCACTGCAGCGTATGAAGGGGAATGGCTCGTCCACATAAGAGAGTGGTACCTAAAATCACCAACCAGCGAGTTGAAACCGGGTCGGAACGGACACACGTTGAACACGAAAGGCTGGGATATGTTGAAAAAACTCATTCCTATCATTGAGACCAACATGATTGAAATAGAACAGCGTTCCGTCAGCAACGAATTCGACAAGTCTATCACAGGACCAATTCTCCCACCTAAACCAGTTGGATCTGCCGCGAGTGATCTACCGAGCGAAAATTTGGTGAATGATAATGGCGGATATTCATACGATGAAGCGGACGGCGTCTCTATGTGCGGCATTTTACACCGCAACCAAATGGAACAGTTGTATTGTGACACGTGCAATCCCTTTGGGGCTGGACTACTTCAGCGATGAAAACTCGAACAATGTGAACATTAGAAGAAAGACTGTTCCTATTTCGTCATTCATATATGGGACTTCATAACGTTAAACATTTTTTCCTAAGCCTTCACGCTATTAATGGAAGGCTTCGTATAATAAGTGAGACTTGTGTATACCGTTATTACCTGTAAGACTGGTCGATCTCGCTTAAAATCAAATCGGTAAACGGAACTTCTCCTATTTGTTCGGGTATTCCCCCGTGCTACGTCGTATGACGCCACAGCCAATGGTGAACGGTTGCACAATCCCGACGCTATGTTGTACAATTCACCTGATTTCACTATCATCTGATATAGAACAAAGAATTTCCATGACGTATAATCAATATGACACCAATGAGAAAATAATCATGACAGCAGTGAGGACAAATTCTGCCGAATCAACGTTATTGTTCAATATTCTGCAATATTGAGTCAATGCCGCATTTTCATGTATAACCTATTCCCCTATTTACTCATTCTGTCAGTTGTATTAAAGGTTTTCAGTTTATACCGTCACATTTCTGTGTGCGTTTTCAATACTACTAGTGTATACCCATATTCTACTACAGCACGTTGTCAATTGAAACTGTATACAATGTTTACAGCTTATAAAACTGGACAGTCTCCTCGGCTTCGGGGATAATGACGTCACCAAATACTGCCCCTGACCTAACAGACATATATCCTGTTGTGTGAAACATACTGTTACTCGCTTATTTTTCTATATAACGTCATTCCTAATTCTGTATCGTTGACGTGTATATTTTTCTGGAAAACATTTCGAAAGTCTGTCGACATTGCATTTTTCGACTATTGTATATAAGCCATCATGTCCTATACGAACATGCAACAATCTCTGACCATCTTACTTTACAGGTAAAGCACTTCAAGTTTGTCACCTGAACATATTATGTCAAACTGTACCCTTGATATATTCACGTTTGTCTATCACAATACCAAAGTAACCTCCTCAACATAGTCTGCGTCACTGTAATGTGTCAGCGATCATCAAACATTTTTTTACCCCGTGAAAATCTCAACTTTATGTCTAATGTAAGAATTAATAGAGCGTGCCATTCTCTCGTACTCTACAGATTTGCGAGTTCAACGTATGAAAGTCTCGTTAACGATCTATAATCGACTATAGGCCAAATGACATGAAGGAGAGGTCAACCTCATTAGTTCCGCCCGACTGGAATTGAATACGACACTCTGTTCACAGTTTATACAATCTTGAGACAAGTTTGAAAGCGCTGAACTAGAACTTCGGGGTCATAAATTAGCCTTTAAACTTGTGCAAGGTGTAAAATAGTGAATAAAACAGCATAACCAGTGTCTTTTTGTTGATAAAATATTTGATGTTATTATTAACGTCAAAGCTTTATGGAGGCACAGCTGGAAACTGGAAATGATCTTCTTCAATCGACTTTCAGTGACAGATATAGACTATGAGGAAGCACTCAGACAGACGATTAAGATGCGGAAATGCTTATTCGATAAGTTGATTGATGACGGTGATAGCGAGGACTCCGAATAAAGATCCCAGTGGAAATATTCGTACATAAACATTGAATGGAAGGCTAGATATCGAAATGATACCCACAACAATGGAGATGTATTTCATATAAGCAGTTTTCTCCCATTATTTGCTCAGTGCTATGAGTTGATGAATAAAGCGATTATTTAGTAATCTTCGTATTGCTTTGCCCCTATTTTATACTAGTCACATAATTCCTCCTCCTCCTCCTCCTCCTCTCCCTCCTCCTCCTCCTCACACACACACACACACACACGCACACACACACACACACACATCCTCCTCGGGCAAAAGTGTCTTTTACCATTATGTCTATTTTGGTCGGACAGGAATCGATTTCTGATAAACTAGAAATCATTGGCGTTATTGTACGCGTGTGAATTTTGGGCGTATGAATGTTTAGCACGCCATAGCATGAACATCAACAGTCGAAAATTGAATAACACGGGACCAACTCTAGAACAGGACTGGTGTTCAGAGAATATATATATATATATATTATTTTGTTATCGAGAACGAGTGTAAATGTTAATAGTTAAAATAGTGAACAATGGCGATGTTTGGATGTGTACGGATGAGTTGTCTGATTAAGAATTCGCAAAAAAGCGAATTCAGGGCGATTGCACGCTCGAATCGAAATCCATGTCACCACGGACATCGGCAGCGCTTCTCGAGAAAGCTCGTGTACGGATATGCCGGGAAAACTTACCTTCTATCGCGGGGACAAACTGTTTGAGTTGATTTCCCAGTTTTCAACAACAGTCTCGCCCTAAGAAGGTACCATTTTCGTACACGCAGTAATCGCCTCAGACGTCGTAATGCGCTTTTGTTAAATGAGCACGTAGTATAACCGATTTACTTTCCTTAACATGACAATAATCCTCTAAAATGGGGACTGCACCGATTGTACATTATCTCCTTTTCCTTGGGTGAACAAACATTTGTAGGATTTCATACTATGGGTCGACTTAGGACCGTTTTTCAATACAGAGTTAACTTGTTCATGGTATTGCATGAACAGTATGAGGGGGGTCCGCTTTAGCGTTAAAGCCTAATGTATGTAAGTGTGTAGTTTACACATATCGTATTTCGCTTTCACGAAATTAATGCACTCACCGTCGAAGGTCCCACATGCGCGTCGTTTCGAGGGCGATCGCCAGGGGCTCGTGATATCAACATTGTTTGAATCCGGCCCACAAGTCTGTTGTCGGATTCGTTCCAATTCGCAGTCCCATACTTTTGTGAGACCGTTCACGAATTCGTCTTCGTCCCAGCTGAAATAGGTACAAATGGGAGTCATACACTTTACGTTATCAAAGCACCCTGGAGTAGAATAGTCATAAGATTCAAATCTGACTTATCCCCCGAAAATTCCTAACATGACTCGCTATAACATCGTATGACGTTGTCGTACAACGCGCCTCTCTCTCGGCTATCGAACGGCGTTAGATTCATCCCCGTAACCCTTCCCGTTCCCAAGATATTGAGATTTTTCCGAAATTCGTGCGATTCATCTTGTGACGTCACTATGACGTCACCGTGGTGATCCAACGACGCGTCTCTCTCCTGGCTATCCAACGACGTAAGTTTCATCGCAGTAGCCCTTCCCGTTCCAGAGATATTGAGATTCTAATGAATTTCAAAAAAAAAAAATTAAAAAAAAAAAAAAAAATCGGAAATTTTTTTTGGTCGAAAACGGAATTTCCAAGCTTTAGGTAAACAATTATACATTCTACCTATTTATCGAGTATATTTTTAATGAAGTGTAAGGGGAAACATATACGTCTCGGGTCAGCGAACCAACCAGTCGTGCATGACGAAGTATATATCAAACATGACTACAAGTGTCCTCGGGCTACAACCGCTCGTGCGTGACGAAGTCTATCTTTGTAACACTCATAATACCATACACACCTTTGTAATATATATCTAGCCGGATAGTGGGCTTTAGGGCAGCATCCTTTTGTTTGTCACTTTAGCCGACCCCATAGCTTGGCTAAGCCTATCCGTATGCAGTACCTATGTGCATGTTTGCCTAGGAATTGTGATAATCTTGTTTGTACATGGCACCGTTTTTTAACAAACATTGATTTATGTTTTTCTATTTTTATGTTTCTGTATGTATTCATGTATGGAAATAAAGTAAAGTAAGATAAGATTCGCTTGACAGCTCAGGTCTCATTGAGAATGGTGTCATACACGTCCTGATCATGATTAAAGCGTGTTTGGACTTGCAGAAACTAGTAAAAAAGTGCGCTTGATAAGCACGGTGTAAATGTCTGGAGGACTAGTATGGTATAATGTCACCTAGGGTTGTAATAAATCATTAATCGCCTTGTATGGCGGAGTATCAAAAGCATCATAATATTATAAAATCCCGCTGCTAGTTGGCAGACTTTGCTATGACGTCAGGAGGTATCGCCACTGAACTCTATTTCACGGTTCCGGTGAGTTAGAGATCTCAATGAACAAATCGGCGCACCTTAGATTGAATTAACTTCGCGGTTAAGCCGCTGAGGATGTCCATTTGGATACTCTGTCTATATTAATGAGGAAATTTCCTATACCCATGTATGGAAAAACTTCACATAGTATAATTTTAGCAATAGGCTCTTAACCTATGAGGAAAAACAAATGTGCTGAAAAGCTTACCCATAATAATCGTTCGAAGGTAGTCCTCTGTCCATCCTGTCCAATCCGAGTATGTCTTTTCAACACTGTCACAACAAGCTATTTTACATTAAGAGCAAGGTTTTATCACGCGAGTGTTCAGCTTTTGATGTCAAGCTCCTTAAATATACCATTAGTTGAGTCTGAAAATAGAACTGATGTCACCTTCGAAGCAACGATTCGAGAACACCACGGGAAATTCATCACCAGTGTGGAAGATGTGTGTCAGTTTTAATTAAAAATCATTCGTGCGAGACGTAGTATCGTTTTATAATAGAGTAAAACAAGGCCATATATGTCCTCCGGCTGTGGACACGGTTGGGTGAACAGACGATGAACATCGCAAACACTCCTCAAGCTATAGCTAACATTGAACCATGTGGTGTGCACATGCTACCCATAATAATGGTTTGAAGGTAGTCCATCCTGTCCATCCGAGTATGTCTTTTCAACACTGTCACAACAAGCTATTTTACATTAAGAGCAAGGTTTTATCACGCGAGTGTTCAGCTTTTTGATGTCAGGCTCCTTAAATATACCATTAGTCGAGTCTGAAAATAGAACTGATGTCACCTTCGAAGGGCAAATATACGATTCGAGAACACCACGAGAAATTCATCACCAGTGTGGAAGATGAGTGTGAGTTTTAATTAAAAATCATTCGTGCGAGACGTAGTATCGTTTTATAATAGAGTAAAACAAGGCCATATATGTCCTCCGGCTGTGGACACGGTTGGGTGAACAGACGATGAACATCGCAAACACTCCTCAAGCTATAGCTAACATTGAACCATGTGGTGTGCACATGCACCTGTGCCATGTGTATCGGTATTCTCAACGTGAGTGGTGAAATGCGAGTTTTCTGTCCATTTATAAGAGCTTTCCCCCACATACGTGACTCTTATAATATGACATTAATAAACGATGAGTCTCGCGAGCCCGCCAACCTGGTCAAACATATATTTATATATCCCACAGAGCTCGATATTTCCACAGATTGACCGCGTTTATTATACCGTATAGACGAGTCCTGAAGGTTCGTCGATAGGCTATAATTACACCGTGAGTCACGCGAACACCGTGAACCGGGGGTCGATCGACGATTATATCCTCGGGCGAGTTTCGTAAATAGCCGACCTAGAACACCGCATTAGTCACGCTCCGCCGGCGAACCGGGGCGACCGCGCGATGGATCGCGGAGCGTGACTAATGCGGTGTTCTAGGTCGGCTATTTACGAAACTCGCCCGAGGATATAATCGTCGATCGACCCCCGGTTCGCGGTGTTCGCGTGACTCACG
>JAVTVY010046489.1:0-22163 GCA_036873755.1 Hanleya hanleyi
ATTTTGAAATTGTATATGCCAAAGAATATAGACCCAATGGGAGTTGGTTCAGCATTCTTAAGAACTACTGTGATACCAACGATGGGAAACGTATTTTGGAGGGACACGCTTCTAGCCTGGACAGAATTTCAAATAAAACTAGAGTACAAAGACTGTCAAACTTTCTCGAATGAAAAACTGCGGTACAATGAAAAAATTAAAATTGATAATAAAGCTGTACATTTAGGTCACTGGGATGGAAAAGGTGTGCGGTTTGTAAATGATATTTTAGATAATAACGGATTTTTTTTGTCATTTGACTCTTTTCAGACCATTTATAAATGCGCAGCCAATTTTCTGGAATACTTATCAGTATGTCAGGCAGTACGGAAAGCAGCAAACAACATGAGATTTGGACTATTACAGAAACAATATATAATACCGTCAGATGATGGCAAAATATATGTTGAAATATTGAATCACAAGATGTCTTTTCTAAGTATATTCGGAGTTACTTTCCTCCAATATTATATCAAATTACTCAGTGGAACCAGAGATATATGGAATAATAATGTAACAAAGAGATGTGAAATACAAATGGTTTCAATACAGATTTATTAACCGAATATTGACTACCAACATTTTGCACATGGACTTTGCCCTGATATATCTATATTATGTACATTCTGTAGCCAAGTTCCAGAGACTGTTATTCATCTCTTTTGGGAATGTGAACATATCTACCCTTTGTGGAGTTTACTGGAAAATTGGTTCGCTTCGGCGAGTGTTCCAAATATTTTCTCCTGAAAAAGTTATACTTGGTCTTTTACAACCCAGAAATCAGCGACTCAACTACTGTATTTCTATTATTAAATTTTCTATATATAAAATAAAAGTAGTTAATCCCTTGTTTGAAAAGTGTTCAAAACGCTTTAAAATTAGCGTACGAAACCGATAAATATTTCCAGTATAAGAACTGCGAATGGCGCTTGTTTCACCAGTATTGGTCATCGCTGCATTTACTGTTTAGACTCTTATAGATGTTGTTTACGTAGATAAATCGTGGTGTAATGACGATGCATCTGTTTTGTTGTATAACATGAGTTTCTAATTACAAATACAACCATTTTTGTTTAGTACAATAAAATATTGTATGTACAATGTGTATTACCTAAGAAAACCAAATAAGATATCAATCATAAAAAAAACAACATTTTTTTCAGTGTTTGTTCTACCCGATTTAGTGTTAAGTCCAGCAACGATCAACACAATCTTAATAAATTTTCAGTTTCATATGACATCCGCCTTTATTTTTCGATAAAAACGCGGAAATGGCCGAGTTCGGCACCCACAACTTCAGATAATTCAACTTACGCATCGACGAATTGGTCTTTTCTTGCAGAGAAGTTGGAAGTTGAATTTGACGTAAAATTACGAGACTATATGGATAAATCAGATCACTAATATTTTAGTAGGGAGGGGGGAGAGTTGCCTCTTCGATTTCGATTCTATGTTGATTTTTTTACAAGCGTTGATCAGCATTAATTACAAAACGAGATTTCAAATGTTCCAGATGTATATGTTCATCAGATAGTGAATATCACTGCTTTATTTATTAGATTCTTATGCCGATCTTTTAGCCAGTGTCTATTGTTTTAGCCCATATACAATAAAACTTATCTTTTTATCGGTCTATCTCTCTATGTTATCTGTGTAATCTCTGTGGTATGCCGCTGGCCCCTATATTACTCATGAACCCGCCTGATAATAACTACAGTTAAGCGGCGAGCTCTCCTGTGTTGGAGATATGATTATCACCGTATGAATATGCATGATTATGAGACATGCGCCGTCATGTACTTCGCTCTATCGCTCTATCGCCATCGCTCTATCGCTCTATCGCCATAACTCTATCGCTCTATCGCCATCGCTCTATCGATCTATCGCCATAGCTCTATCGTTCTATCGCCATCGCTCTATCGCTCTATCGCCATCGCTCTATCGCTCCATCGCTCTGTTTTTTGACGTACGATGGCGAAGTGACGATGGCCCCTCTCGGCCATCATACTAGTGGCCGTTTGGATATCATGTGTTTATCATCCCCTTGGTGCTACAGTGTAGAGTCACAATGAAAGCGGGTCAGAGATTCGTACACTGGAAACGACTTGGAAATTAAAAATAAAGAAATATGCTCAGTGATTATGAGTTTATATCCAGAACACCATCAGTCTTGCTGGCATCATTGAAAACCGTTGATTTTCTTCAATCTGCAAAGCTTTTTAATCAATAATATTGTGATCCCATGGTCTGGGTTTTGAAACAGAAGACAACTGATTTCACCCCGCACGCAGATATACATCATTCGTTACATATACTATATCTAATCGGACAGCTCTGCAAAATGGAACGTCATTAAGTTTTTGGGTGCTGGACCAGGGCAATGAAAACCATTAAAGACATGTAAATGTATTTCCACACGTAAAGTCTGAAAGGTGATGGGTACGATGAGGCGGGATTTTGGCCTATACGTGGTGCGGCTGAAATCGAAAAAATAAAATGTCCTGAAAATACTTATGTTTTAATGTAACGGCAAGAGAAAATATAAGTACATAATATGTGAAAGTTTTAGTGCGATTGCGTTATGATTATAGTTATCACATGAAACTGAAATCCACAGCTTGTGCTATTTCGTGAAAAAAGGGTCTAAATCGAGTCCTTCAGACACGCATTTAGACGCGAAGGACCCCTTGGACCAAAACTGCATTTAACCTGGTGTTGTGTGGTAACATTATATCCCCACTGCTGGAAAATCTTTTTGGTCCAAGGATTCCTTCATATTAAAAAATGAAAAGTTATGATTCATAACGTTTGAAGTTTTCGTAAGTAGATTAAAGTGACAAAATAGCCTGTTACAGTTGTTAGTACACGCTAAGAAAAAAGAGTTCTTCAAGGGTTCTTCACGAACCCTGATGGTTCTAGCTAGAACCCTTTTGCGCTAAAGGGTTCTTTGCGAGTTTTGAGGGTTCTAGGTAGAACCCTTTCATCCTCGGGGATCAAATCCGCGAATTTTTGTTTTCGCGCCAACGAATTTGTCATGTGACATCTCCCCGCCATCTTGAAGTCTCATTTTTGATCAGTCAACGAGCGTTGGACACTTCTCGACTTTTCAGATTAATCCAGGAACCAGACTACATCAAACAGTCATAGGTACGTATATCAATTTCGGAAGTTACAAACATCCTAAATAATGACTATGGTGTCGTCAGTTGATCAGTAATTCGGGATAATTTACAAATACAATTCCGAGAGTTTTGTGGCCGGCATGCCGTGGGTACATGTGTGCTAGCTTATAAAACATGTGTATCGGGGCGCATGGATATACTATCTCTCAATATACGAATACCGTACGAACGTTTATTAATTTTTTTCATATACCCCGCTCCTCTAAATTTCCAAACTTTTTTTTTGTTGAATGAGACCAACCATCCGCGTCAAACTATTCAAAGAACAACAAAGAGGAACAAAGAACTCGCGCCAAGAACAATAGGCTTGGCGGACAGCGTAGGCCTATCGTGGTCAGTTGTGTGCCACGTGTCCAGTGACCCAGGCAAGTGGCCTGCTGCTTCGGCATCATGGCTGTCGATAAGAAATTCGATTCGGTTACATCCGGGATTTAGATAACAGTTAACCGTCACAGTCAAATGTATACAGTCACTTATCTATTTTAGTGTTCATTTTATCTTCACCAGAGCTCTAGGTCAGTAATAACAATTCTATGGAAATGTGATATATTTCAATTTCTCATAGCCATACTTTTAACGACCCTTTTAACACATGTTTGCCTTCACTTGCTAATTCTAATATAATTGAACTGCAAAATTACAATGTTAATTGGTATTTTCTACTGTTAATTGAATTAGCTTAACCCTTTAAATGCGGGTAAACAGCCAATCAGAAAAATGAAACTATTAATGTTGAAAAATGAGAACTTTGAAAAGTTCCAGGAAAAAGTCTATCATGCCGTTAATTGTACTCTGGGTAATTCTTCTGGGTAATTACAGGAATTGACGAGATCATTGGAAATTTCAGATATTCTTTATCATGTTTATTTTCAAATTACGTGATCATCATATCAATTTGTATATGATGTCAAGTTATGCCATGGTTTATAGAGTGGAATAACTTAAAAATAATCATGGCAACTACATGTTACATTTGTTATTCATGCTGTACAACTTCAGTTGTTATTGAGGGATTTTAAAGACAATTTTTTTAAGTACAAAAAATTAGAATTTTATCGAACATGCTCTTTGGATATTCAGCATTGCCCTTAAATTGAACCAGTTTAGTAGCTCATAACTGCCATTGGATTTATTTATCAATGAAGTATTTGTTTATTTTTGGGAGAATTTCCACCCATGTTAAAATAAATTTCGCCTGCGTTGAAATTCATTCTCATCCTAGGTGAAATGTATTTCCACCCTTTAGTTGGGAATGAAATGCAGACAAAGGTGCAGATCTCAAATTTGATGTCCCCTTCGCTGTACTGTTTTCAGAGAATGAAATAGATGGCCCCACACTTTCCAGGATGACTGAGAGGATGACAGAGAGGCTCTTCCCAACAATTCGAAAACAAACTCTTTTTCCTGAGGCCTTAGAAGACTTGAAGAAGAATGACGCCATGCCAGATGGGTAAAATACCAGTGTTTCTGAACTGATCTCTAATATATTACTGCTTTGAAAATTATACAACTAACCAATCTCACAAATTTTGAGAAATATATTTTTCTACATGTGTATTAATGAGAGCCCTCCTAAGAAAACATAATTGTAAGAGTTTGGAATAAAAGCTGGGTAAAGTGCTTCAAGGACATGTACATACCATGGTAAATGACCCCAGACCCTACTTTATTTGAACAATACTGAACAGAAGGTATAATTTCAAATTATGTTTACTGTATTATAATCAATGTGAAACGACATTTATTATTCAGATCATTGCCAGGGCCATCTAATGCTGACCCATCTAATCCTGAACCAGAGCGGGAGAGACCTGAGCAGGAGAATCCAAGGACATATGGACTCTTGAGCTTCCCACCATTAGTGAAAATGGCTCCGCAAACTGAAGATGGAGAGCTGAAGTTCTCCCGGAGGACTAAGATAAAGACCATGCTGATTCAAGTCCTCTTTGATCAGCTAAGTCAGATTGCCATGTAAGTTTTAAATCTTTTTTCTGACCACATTAGCCACAGCAAGATAACTGTATGCCTCAGATCAGATATTTATCATGTTTATTAGCCTGTCGTCATCCATAAATACTTTTTGTGTCTATTACTTATTAATTCTCCAAGCCTCAAGCGTTTAATCAAAGCAACAATTATCTAGTTTGTATTGAAAATTGCAGCCCAGTTTGTTTTGTGTAACCATTTTCGTGAAATTGGTTCAAGAAAATTAACATTTGTAAGCTGGCGTATGAGAATAAAAGGTACATGTCCACCTTAACATTGTTTTTGTGTGAAGTCTAGCACATACACGTGAGTGTGTGAAGCTGACACACATAGCTTTCTAGCTAACCTCTGTATCTCAAAAGTACATGTCTGCCTTAACATTTTCTGTGTGAAGTCTAGCACACACACGTGAGGTGTGAAGCTGACACACGCAGAACTTTCTAGCTAACATCTGTATCTCAAAAGTACATCTCTGCCTTAACATTTTCTGTGTGAAGTCTAGCACATACACGTGAGTGTGTGCAGTTGACACACCCAGCACTTTCTAGCTAACACCTGTATCCCGAAAGTACATGTCTGCCTTAACATTTTCTGTGTGAAGTCTAGCACATACAGGTGAGTGTGTGAAGCTGAAACACACAGAACTTTCTAGCAAAAATCTGTATCCCAAAAGTACATGCCTGCCTTAACATTTTCTGTGTGAAATCTAGCACATACACATGAGTGTGTGAAGCTGACACACACAAAATTTCCTAGCTATAACATCTGTATCCCAAAAGTACATGTCTGTCTTAACATTTTCTGTGTGAATCTAGCACATACACGTGAGTGTGTGAAGCTGACACACACAGAACTTTCCAGCTTGTAATAAGTTTGCGAGAACATCTGTATCACAAAAGTACATGTTTGCGTTAAACTTTTCTTTGCAGTCTAACACATACACGTGAGTGTGTGAAGATGACACGCAGAACTTTCTAGCTAACATCTGTATCCCAAAAGTACATGTCTGCCTTAACATTTTTTGTGTGAAGTCTAGCACATACATGTGAGTGTGTGAAGATGACACACACAGAACTTTCTAGCTAACATCTGTATCCCAAAAGTACATGTCTGCCTTAACATTTTCTGTGTGAAGTCTAGCACATACACGTGAGTGTGTGAATCTGACACTCACAGAACTTTCTAGCTAACATATGTGCTAGTACATGTTTTGCTTGTTTCCTTTCTATGCTTTTATATATGCCTCTGGATGTTTGGAGAGGACACATCTTGATTATTCTATCTAGCATTCGAAGCATTCAACTTTTTTAAACATTTGCCCGGTGAATTCAATCATATACATATGAATGAGTGAAAGTGAAGTACCATCCAGTATTACTGAAGTTATAGTTTATTAAAGAGGAACACAATTTATTGTTCGCTGGTGTATAGTGTAAAAATGTATTTGAAACTTGATAAACCAGAATTCTGTAAAAATCGATTATATGATCTGGTCCCAAGAATGATCGGCGTATACAAGTTTCACTGTTTAACTATTCCATGTCTAAGCTTCATGACACTGGTATAAAATCGGCTTGCAAATCAATCGCATTTTTAGTCTGTTTCAGATTCGCCAAATTCCAACTCCAGTAATGGCCCTGCAAAATTGCAGAGAAGGAAATCCGTTAAATGCAGAGAAGATGTCCATTTACTTGGATGATATTCAGGTGCTGAATGATGACGCCACCATGGATATTTCATTCGGTCCGTGTTCCATATTTGCATTATATTATGTGTTTGGGGTAGAGTACCCCACTAGGACAAAAAAAAAGACCATGCTCTTCCTGGAAAAGTTTGTTTTCTTATTGTCATAGTATTACAGTATAAAGTTAGACACTGAGGATAGTTCTAGAATTGTGGAACTGAGGTGGACTTGTTAACCTTCTGTTCTGTGGTTATGATCTGGAATTTTCTCGTAATCGTGACCGACTTATCGTGAGTGAATTATGTGTCATCCGTCTCGTGTTTTCTCGAAGATTCTATATTGCAAATGGCCGCTGTACGAAAGATCTGTATTAAATAGCGCCATCTATACATACGTCGGGAGCCCCGTATGACCTGCGCGGAGCGCCATCTGTACATATAGATCTTCATTGTATTCAATATTAAACATTCTTGAAGTTTCTGGAATGAGAAAGCACTTGTTTATCTGGGTTAAATCTTACGTCATTGTTGTACCGATGGAAGTTTCTTGATCTGATAGAATAATCGCGAATTCCCCGTAGGATATAAATACCGTCTCGTTCGCTCACTCGAGAGAGAATTTAAGAACTGGCTTTGATTGATTTACTTTGCCCGTAATTACTGACTGGAGGTTTCAAACAGACTTACGTGGGTGCATCATCATTATTATTATTGACTAACATTTGCCGGAGATAACTGACTGCTGGATTATTACTCCTGTGTTCGACCGCTGTGTATTATCCACGTGATTGAACTGACGAAAACTGGACAACAGCTGAGCGATATTGGACTACAGAAATACAGGAACGCGATTTCGGCACAGACTGTATAGAGATTAGCACGTTGTTACGGACTCTGAGAGATATCCCGGTATAACATTGAACAGTAAGATTTTATTTGACATTTATTTGCTGTATTGACCTAACTTAATTTGTATATGATTTTAGTATTGTAAATAAATATTTGATTATTGATTCTCGACTTCACAAATCTTTCTGTTGCGTTTTTCTATTATCGTTTAGACGTAACAGAAATTGGGGGCCTGTCCGCGAGCTTTGTTTACATTCCAGCTTTGCAACATAGTTCTAAATTGATACATTGTCTGAATTTGTGAAGTCGAGGAGTAGTATATTATCAGTATGTCATTTGACCCAGCTCAATTTGCTTCAAAGCCTGGTCAGGAGGAATTTGGCGAACTACGCAAAGAGGATTTGTTCGCGCTGTGTAAATTCCTACAAATTAAAGTTAAAACATCTTGGAGAAAGCAAGAATTAAGAAACTTATTATTAAACATTTTGTTAGCAAACAAATTTGGGATGAAAGTGATTTTGATTTAACTGAGGAAACAGCTGATTATTTGGAAATAAAGAAATTAGAATTACAAAATCAGCTGGAATTAAAGAAATTAAAATTAGAAAAAGAGGAAAGAGAGAAAGAAAGAGCATTAGAGAGAGAGAGAGAAGAGAAAGAAAGACAGTTTCAGTTAGAATTAAAGCATATGGAATTACAGTCGCGAACAAGTCCTCCTACACATGCTCCTGTACAATCACAATCAAAATTTGATGCAGCTCGACAAATACGTCTCGTCCCACCATTTCAGGAAAAAGAAGTTTGATAAATATTTTCTGCATTTTGAGAAAATTGCTGAAAATTTAAACTGGCCGAAAGAAAATTGGAGTTTACTTCTTCAAAGTGTTTTGATCGGAAAGGCAAGGGACATTTACACTCAATTGACGGTAGAGCAAGCATCAAATTATGATATGGTGAAGGATTTAATCCTCAAAGGCTATGAATTAGTTCCTGAAGCCTATAGACAAAAGTTTCGTAGTTGTGAAAAAGGAAACTCTCAGACTCATGTAGAATTTGCTCGTTCAAAAGAACAGTTATTTGATAGGTGGTGTGCTTCGGTTAAAATTGACAACAACTTTGAAAACCTCAGACAGCTTATGCTAGTAGAGGAATTTAAAAGGTGTATCCATGGTGATATTAGAACATTTCTTGATGAAAAGAATGCCAACACTTTAGACGAAGCAGCCCGATTTGCTGATGAATACGCTCTGACGCACAAATTATCATTTGTCAATGCTGTTAAGCCCAGTTCATTCCAGTCTAACATTTCAGGTAACAAATCCAGTTCTTTCTCAAGGCCTAAAACTTTTAACCCCAGTTACAAAGGTCAAAGGTCAAACACAAAGTCTCAGTCACCCACTTTTAACACTCAAAATAAGTCTCCCGTTTGCAGCTACTGTAAAAAGGACGGCCATTTGATGGCGAATTGTTTTAAATTGAAAAGAAGACAACAAGATCAAGCCTTTCAAAAGCCTAGTGGTTTCCTCACTTCAAGATCTTTACCCAAGCAGGTTAGTGACGTTCATGTATATGACGTTAAGATGGCGAAGGACACTGTTCCTATTAGTTCTATCAAGGATAAGGTTGACAGTTTTTCAAATCCTGTTATGGAGATTTTTGAACCATTTATCCACAATGGTTTTGTGTCACTTTCAAGTGATTTTTCTAATGCTACTCCTGTGAAGATTTTGCGAGATACGGGCGCGTTCCAGTCTCTTTTGTTGGCAGATATTTTGCCGTTTTCTGATTCTTCATCTGCAGGCAGTAATGTCCTGATTAAAGGGGTAGATTCTGTAAATTATACACCCGTCCCGCTCCATAACATTCATCTGTCTTCCGACTTGATTTCTGGACCTGTTACGGTGGGTATTAAACGTAGTTTACCGTTTGAGGGTGTTCAATTACTTCTTGGCAATGATCTTGCGAGAGATAAGGTCGGGGTTAACCCGATTGTAACTGACAAGCCTTGTTTGGATCAGGTTCATGATTCAGTTGAAGACGAAATTCAAAGTTTGTATCCTGCTTGTGCAGTTACTAGAGCCATGAGTAAATTGGCTGAAGAGTCTGAAAAGTCTCTTAAAGATGACGTCATCGATGACGTTTGTTTGGCCGACACCTTTGTGTGTTTAAATGATGAGGCTGATAAGCCTCATTTGGATAGCAAATTGGAATGTTCTAATGACAAAATTTCAAAATCACAGCTGGTCAATGAACAGCATAGTGACAAGGACATTTCCAAGTTATTTGACAAGGCAGTAGATGAGTGTGATGTAACTCACGAGCCTGTGTGTTACTTTTGCAAGAATGGTGTTCTTATGCGGAAATGGCGACCGCCAGATGTGTCACCTGATGATGAGTGGGCAGTTAAGTATCAGATTGTTGTACCAAAGTCATATCGTTTAGATATCCTCAGACTAGCCCATGAAACACCTCTTTCATGTCATTTAGGTGTTAACAAAACATACTACAAAATTCTAAATCATTTCTATTGGCCAGATTTAAAGAAAGATGTCGCTGAATTTTGTAGGTCATGCCACACATGTCAAATGGTAGGAAAACCAAACCAAACCATACCGAATTACAATCGTCTAGTCCGTCATTCATAATCCAGCCGTCGTCCATTAGAGAATATCCGCGTCCATAATCCAAAGGCCCCTCTACAACCAATCCCTGCATTTGGGGAAGCCTTTAGTAGGGTGATTATAGATTGTGTCGGTCCATTACCAAAAACAAAGTCAGGCAATCAATACATGTTAACAATCATGTGTGCTTCAACCAGGTTCCCTGAGGCCATTCCTTTACGGAATATTAAGGCTAAAACTATTGTTAAGGCCTTAGTTAAGTTTTTCACACTTGTCGGCCTACCCCAGTCTGTTCAGTCTGATCAGGGATCTAATTTCATGTCGGGAATCTTTCAACAAGTCATGCATGAATTGGGAATAAAGCAGTACAAATCATCTGCATACCACCCAGAAAGCCAAGGCGCATTAGAAAGATTCCACCAAACATTAAAGAACATGATTAGGACTTATTGTTTTGACACTGAAAAAGACTGGGATGAAGGCATACATTTGTTATTGTTTGCTGTTAGAGAGCCTGTTCAAGAGTCTTTAGGCTTCAGTCCATTTGAATTAGTCTTTGGTCATACCGTTAGAGGACCCCTTAAACTGCTGAAGGAAAAGTTCCTAGACAGTGATCTTGACTCATGTAGTCTCTTACAATATGTGTCGGACTTTCGCACCAGGTTGACCAAAGCACGTGATTTGGCCATGTCAAATTTAAAGTTAGCTCAAAAAGGTATGAAAATAACTTATGATAAACATGTCCTTAAACGAAGTTTCAAACCTGGTGAGAAGGTTCTGGCTTTTCTGCCTATTCCTGGTAATCCACTTAAGGCTAGATATTATGGTCCTTATGTCATTGAAAAGAAACTAAGTGACCTTAATTATGTAGTTCAGACTCCTGACAGGCGTAAAAGCAAACAGTTATGCCATGTAAATATGTTAAAGTTATACATCGACAGAGATAGCACTAACAGTACTGTCCATCCTGTAAGTGTAGTTATTTCTGACCCTGATACTAATGAAACTTGTGAAGAGCCCATGACAGCGGCGAAATTACAGAACTCTGACATTCTACTTAATTTGGATTCCAAGTTGTGTCATCTCGAGCCAGCGCGCCAGGAAGAACTTCGAACTCTGCTCAGTCAATATGAACATTTGTTTCCCGACATTCCTACTCGGACTGATACAATTTCACATGACGTCGATGTCGGAGATTCTAATCCAGTAAAGCAGCACCCATATCGTTTGAATCCCATTAAACAAAACTACCTGAAAAAAGAGATTCAGTATTTATTGGACAATGACTTCATTGAACCAAGTAATAGTAACTGGAGTTCACCTTGTATCCTCGTTCCAAAGCCGGATGGCAGTTACAGGATGTGTACTGACTACAGAAAGGTGAACACATTGACCAAAACAGACACATTCCCTATTCCACGCATTGACGATTGCATTGATAAAGTGGGAAGTGCCAAGTTCGTGTCAAAGTTTGATCTTCTGAAAGGATTTTGGCAAGTTCCACTGACAGATCGTGCGAAGGAGATATCAGCATTCGTCACTCCGGAGGGTCTGTTCCAGTACAAAGTTATGCCATTTGGAATGAAAAATTCTCCAGCCACGTTCCAGCGTCTCATCAACCGTGTTACTTCCGGTTTGGAAGGATGTGAGACTTACATTGATGACGTCATTGTCTACAGTGATACATGGGAAGATCATCTGCAGAGAATTCGCGCACTGTTCAATCGGCTGAGTGACGCCAAGCTGACAGTCAACCTTGGAAAAAGTGAATTTGGACATGCACGTGTGACATTCTTGGGTCATGTTGTAGGCCAGGGTCAGGTAAAGCCTGTAGATGCTAAGATCAGTGCTATCTCGCTATTTCCAAGACCAACATGTAAGAGACAACTGATGCGTTTCTTGGGTATGGCTGGTTACTACAGGAAATTTTGTTCAAATTTTTCAGATATTACTGAACCTTTAACTCGGCTCTTAAGAAAGAGGGTAACTTTTGTTTGGACCGATGAATGTGAATCAGCTTTTGAAAAACTGAAAGCCATACTCAAGAGCGCACCAGTTCTTTCAGCACCAGATTTTGGTTCACCTTTTAAACTGGCTGTAGATGCTAGTGATGTTGCTGCTGGTGCCGTTTTGTTACAAGAAGGCATAGATGGTGTAGATCACCCAATATGTTATTTTTCACGTAAATTTGACAAACATCAGAGAAATTATTCTACAATTGAGAAAGAATGTTTCGCAATGATATTGGCTTTGCAACATTTTGATGTTTATGTTACTTCTTCATCGTTGCCAATTACTGTATTCAGTGATCACAATCCACTTGTTTTCATAAGTAAGATGAAAAACAAAAATCAAAGATTGTTGAGATGGAGTTTGGTGTTACAAGAATACAATATTGAAATCAAACATATTAAGGGTAAGGACAATTTGATCGCTGATTGTTTGTCTCGCATATAATGTACATATTTTTGTCAATATTTTTGCTGTTGTAATATAGATTTGGTTTTGTAATAATGTTTTGAATTGTCAAGAAAGTTCCAAGTTTGAAACTTTCTTCTTTTAAGAGGGGGAGTGTCATAGTATTACAGTATAAAGTTAGACACTGAGGATAGTTCTAGAATTGTGGAACTGAGGTGGACTTGTTAACCTTCTGTTCTGTGGTTATGATCTGGAATTTTCTCGTAATCGTGACCGACTTATCGTGAGTGAATTATGTGTCATCCGTCTCGTGTTCTCTCGAAGATTCTATATTGCAAATGGCCGCTGAACGAAAGATCTGTTTTAAATAGCGCCATCTATACACACGTCGGGAGCCCCGTATGACCTGTGCGGAGCGCCATCTGTACATATAGATCTTCATTGTATTCAATATTAAACATTCTTGAAGTTTCTGGAATGAGAAAGCACTTGTTTATCTGGGTTAAATCTTACGTCATTGTTGTACCGATGGGAGTTTCTTGATCTGATAGAATACTCGCAAATTCCCCGTAGGATATAAATACCGTCTCGTTCGCTCACTCGAGAGAGAATTTAAGAAGTGGCTTTGATTGTTTTACTTTGCCCGTAATTACTGACTGGAGGTTTCAAACAGACTTACGTGGGTGCATCATCATTATTATTATTGACTAACATTTGCCGGAGATAACTGACTGCTGGATTATTACTCCTGTGTTCCACCGCTGTGTATTATCCACGTGATTGAACTGACGAAAACTGGACAACAGCTGAGCGATATTGGACTACAGAAATACAGGAACGCGATTTCGGCACAGACTGTATAGAGATTAGCACGTTGTTACGGACTCTGAGAGATATACCGGTATAACATTGAACAGTAAGATTTTATTTGACATTTATTTGCTGTATTGACCTAACTTAATTTGTATATGATTTTAGTATTGTAAATAAATATTTGATTATTGATTCTCGACTTCACAAATCTTTCTGTTGCGTTTTTCTATTATCGTTTAGACGTATTGAATGTGGACACACCAGTGCCCATCACAGTAAGCAGGGTTGATACATCATTGATGGGCTGAATGGACAGGTCTCCTCACAGTGGACACATTTCAAACTTTTTCGGTCAAACTAACCTGCATGGTTGATGTGAGGCATAGTATTGAACACTCTGAAAGCAACATGTACATTCTCATTTAATATGATATTGAACACTGGTAACCAGAGAGAGAGGACTTCTCTGAAGAGAAAGTGAAAGTTCTTTTATCAGATTTGTTGGTCATGATTTTCTCTCCTATCTTTTTGAATGGAACCAGATCTATCACAATAAATACAAATGTTTTTCTGTAACAAAATCGACAGTCCTATTTTTAATTATTCATCATTCTTGGGGCCATGGAGATATCACACACCAAACTATGTATTTCTAAGGCAATATTCAAGAAAGCTTTTAACGCAAAATTCAGATCCATGCATGTATATGGTAAGGTCTCTAATAAATTATTCACCTTAGACTGCCTTTCAACTCGTTCAGATAAACATCCAAATCTCTGATTGTGCAGAACTTTCTTTGCTAACATCTTGAAGAGCACAATTTTGTACAGTGTAAACCAAATTAGAGCTGTACATGGATGGAATATTGTTTTGAAATTAGCATCTCAAGTGTTATGAAGCGTTCAATTTATTGAAGACCTTGACGAATATTATTGAATTTGGTCCCTTGACTACTAGAATGCATGAAACACTTATTCTCCTTGCTTTCAATTTCAAACAATATTTTGTGCATCAGTTCGGTGTAATATATTAAAGCTTGAACCCAACTATAAAAAGGTATGTAAACTTTCATTCAAAGGGTTCCACCTGAACCCATATGCCGAAAAGAACCTTTGTGAAAGGATTCTACCTAGAACCATATGGCAGGAAAGGGTTCTACATAGAACCCTTTCAAAAGGGTTCTACCTAGAACCATTTGATGAAAAAGGGTTCTACCTAGAACCCTTCAAAAAGGGTTCTCCCTTCAAAAAGGGTTCTACCTAGAACCCTAAAGGGTTCTCCCACAGCTATAAGCTGAACCCTTTAGGGTTCTAGGTAGAACCCTTTTTCCTAAGAGTGTATGTCGTGGTGTAGTGGATACGCACGTTGGATCACAAGTGCCTCGAAATTTTCTTTTACCGAGTTCGAATCCCAGGAGGGCAACATGTGTGACGTCGACAAGTTATTTCAATCTTTCTCATTTTTGTAAAAAAAAATTGCATTCAGTATATCTGAAATAAGATTTTAGGCTATCATTATGAACCAATTAAATGTAAAATAAATATTGTTTACCGATGACACGATACCGTGTGGACATTACGGTCTAATCAAACGTCGAAATCGAACGATCAGTCGCTACCTGTTACAACGGCAATATGTTCGCTTAAATTGTGTATTTATTCTCCAATATGTGCATGTAAAATCGACTGCAACGTGTATGAAATAATAACGCCTTGGTACCGAACATTTTTGAAGCTATCATGCTTCATCGTAACATTTAATCGGTTGATTGACAGTTGCCACCGACGCCAAGTTGTACATTGCATTGTGATTGACAGATGGAGAGAAGAAATGTACATTCCTATGAATCGGCTGGCTGTGGGCAAAAACCCTGCCTTACAATACCATCTCCTTCGATGAACGTTTTATCCTTTAATTTATTTCCTGTAGTTTTAAAACTGTGAAATATTGAATCGGCGATAGTTTTGTAAGTATGAATTACTTGATTATACATGCCCACTCAGTGGACCGTTTCATCGCTATATCATTAAGTTTTATACCCAGTGACGGTGAAATGCGTGATTAATGAGACGTGGCATACATACAACCAAGGTAAATAACAAATTGAATATAACAATATGAAGTGTGAATATGCACTTGCACCTCCATTGTGTGCGTCAGATACATGACAAGAAAGGCAGACATCTGAATAATAGGTCTTTACAAAATTTGCCGCGGAAAATTATAACAGCTTCTTAAGAGATAGCCAATAATAAGTACTGACATAAACTGTCGTATTGTCTCGAAGCAATCAATGCGTACTCGTTTTGTTCGCAGCCAATCGGATTGTCTTTTTTTTCAAATCTGGACAACGAGAAATATTTCATTCACAAGCTCGAACAGTACTCGAATATAGGTGACCGTGTTTGTTATTCCGTATTGAATTAATAATTACTATCTTGGATATACTACCTGGAGAACGAAACACTGTACGCCGTCACTGGAAGATAAGGATATTTCAGGATATTAACGGTTTTGATAATCTAATCGGGAGTCGAGTAAAAGGCAGGCAAAGTATGAAGCTCAGACGTTAATGTGAGTAGTAAATTTTTTTTTACACGGTTTCAAATTAACCAGAGGCTATAAAATGCATACATCTTGATTTCAAAGTAAAGAGTGTAGATATACATAGCTAACTGGTGCCACATGGCTATGGATTATGTATTACGAATTACGGATATAATTAATTATATGGTTTTTGAATTAACTAACCACAACCTCTAATTCCCAGCCTATTCATTCACATGCCTGTATTAAAAATATTATCGTAGCGCACTTACTTCTAGCTTTGTACCATTTCTGGTTTGATTTTTGTAGAGAGAATTATAAAAAGAATATAAATAAGCTTAAATGGACACCGAAGACGTCATCTTTGAGTGAAACATGCGCAATGAAATCATCAACATCGAATTTTCACCGCCGCTGAATTCCATCACAGTTACATGATGGATAATCAAAACAAGAGTTGAAGCGCAAGCGTAGTCTAATTATATGTTGGACGCCGCATCAACATTAAGTTTGGATTGTCCATCGCGCTGGTGGTCGGCAATGAAGTAAATTCGATTTTTTCGCTGAAATATGACGATTTAGGCGTTCATTTAGGTTGATAATTGTACCCTTTGCATCATTCCCTCAACAACAAAAGGACGCAAAGCTGAAAGTAAGCTCGCGATAATAATATGTTTGTTCCGGCATGGAAAAGAATAAGCTTGAGGCATGTATCAACAGATAATAACTCTGCCGATATCTATCCTAATTTGAATCTGTTTAGTTATCATTAAACCTGAAGATATACATGTACCTGTTTATGAAAATATGCTTTGATAAATATGTCCTAATATGGCGAAATTTCAATGGAAACGTTTTCGTCGATTCGATCCAAATGCGCCCGAACATCAGGAAAACAGCCATGGCCATCTATGAATGGTATAGCCTGCTGTCGCTTGAAATGAAAGGCGACTTCACGCACAGGTCCATCAAGAAGACGAAGCGTCACTGGGAAGAGGATATGGGGTTACCACCCACCGAGGCCCTGAAAAATGCATCAGAAAGTTTCAAACTGTTTTAGGAGATGCTGCCTTAACGGTATCCTGGACTGCCCGACGACGCTTAGGCCAAAAGCGATCCTGGCTGAAGATTTAACTTTCTCAAAGGACAGCTTCTGATTGGACAAGAGCATACTTGAATTGTAAAAATACCCAACCCGGCTCCCCCAGCGTGGGTATGATGTACTGGTGGAGATAAGAAAGTGATTGACCTGTCATCCTTGTTGTTGTTGTTCTCTCATCTGTCTACATCATGGCATCAAGGCGTTATGCTAGGGCGTCAAGGCGTTAAGATAGGGCGTTGAGGCGTTACTGTAAAACTGTCCAGAATGCTTTCTGCTTTCTCTACTACTAAGGGGCAACTGAACTTAAATACGCTTTCTCTATTTCTGATGACGTCACATTAGTCTGCCCAACGGTACAATAGCGGCTCATTAAGAGCAAGGATGGTGCACCTCTAATCCCAAAACTCCCACCTTAAATGCTCGTTCTATACCACTCCATGGATGCGCATTCGCGCCATTGCACCACTATTACGCCATACTAGTCCAGCCAGATGCTACGTCACGACAGTTTCACTTTAATATCTCCCGCAGCCCAATCGGACCAATATTGGCCCACCCAGGCCCCCGAACGTCTATCACAATGCCCTTTTCCCACCATTCCCTGTCTGTGCATGCGCGCTATAGTCTTACTTCCATTCCACACCCATCCAGTTGGATGGTCCCCCACGAGGGATTCAAACTGATACCTCACACGGCCCAATAGGGTCAATAGAGGCCCACCGCGATCCGACAAAGTCCATTCAATACTCTTTTTCTATTGCGCATGCGCTAATAGACGATATTCCCACCCACACTCATCCATTTGAACGCTCCCCCACGAATGCTTCAAAATGATACCTCACCCACCCAATCGGCTCACTATGGGTTCACCTAGACCCCAAAACGTCCATCTCGACCTGCCTGCCTACTGCGCATGCGCCATTAGCACTTTTAAAAAAAGTCAACGCATGGCCTCGACATCCCTCCCATCATGTTCTAGAGCTCAGGATGAAGCAAGGGGCCACACCACATAGTAAAATCCACACGAAATAATGACCACCCCAATACTCCTATCCCATACATGCATTCCACGTAGATTAACATTGGAAGTCACTGGGGTCTTATGTAGGGGCAGATATCTCTTGCTGGGCCGTCACGTCACCGGAAGTGACGTCACAGAATGTGGCCCAGATGTGACCTTTGACCCGACCATGACCTTTGACATGTGAACTTTGACCCGGATGTGGCGTCATCCGTAGATTAATATTGGAAGTCACTGGGGTCTTATGTTGAGGGAGAAAACTCTTAGTGGGTCGTCACGTCATCGAAAATGACCTCACAGGAAATGACCCGGATCTCACCGAATGTCACGTCAGCGGAAGTGACGTCATCCATGATGTCATTGCTACGTCACGCCACGTGACGTCATCAACCTCAGCCTCAATGATAAGGAAGCAGTGTTTTATATACTACTATTATATCCTTCAAGTAAACTAGTCTTTCACTATTACTTTTCGCTTAATTTTATCAGGACCGTTATTCCATAACGGTGCCGTCTCTCATACACGTCTTAGGTGAATGACATAGCACACAATTTTACTCGGTTTCCGGTGATAGTGAATCCTCAATCAATGGTGTGCTGAATACGACTCAAAACGTTAATTCAGCCAAAGTGGGCATCACATAGTTCAAGTCATAGCAGATGTTGTCTGAAAATCATTTCAAAATTGTTCAGACTATGATGTCAAACAGATGTGACAAACCAGTATTGGAAAACAGCAACCGTTCAAATAATATTTGCACAACAGTGAGCTAACTACTCAACTGACTTTGATCCAACCTTTTGAACTACGTACAATCCACAATAACAAATAAGTACCGGTACACTTATTTGAGTCTGTCAGTGCCGCCAAGCATTGTTGTGGAACTCCCACCGGGGTGGCTCACTCAATCTTAGTAAACTTTGCGTCACTCCACAGCTTGAGGTGACAGTTTTCAAAAGCTTCTATCATAACCATCTCTTTACCATGCTTGCCCTCCGCTCAAAGCTGGGGTTATGGGTCCCACATGTCGCCTGCAACAGTATCGCTCTATACCATGTACCTAAGATATGTCTGGCGAGAATAAAATCCCAGACGGGTTGATCCCCAAAAATAATAAAAATGTTAATAATATTAATAATATTAATACTAATCAGGAATTATATAATCGCACTGCAGATATTATAATTCATTATTGTTTAACTCTTGTTAGAATTCAGTGACTGGATTTCTCCAGTCTGATTAAAACTAAGAATTAGTAACCGCTCCTCTATCGGTCATGTCGCTAATTAAGATCTGGGGCAGTCAGTATCTTAAATCTGTCGCGCATGGCAGACTGGCGACCAATCACAGTCCAACTTCAACGGGCGAATAGGTGTCTATCCGAGCAAATAATAATCTTCTGTGATTGCTCATGGGGAGCAAGAACTTCGTCTGCGCCTCGTTCACTACAGAAGTAATCGGATATGCACCTATTCGCCCGTTGAAGTTGGACTGTGATTGGTCGCCAGTCTGACATGCACGACAGATGTAAGATACAGACTCCCAAATCTTAATTAGCGACATGTCCGATAGAGGAGCGGTTATTAAGTCTGAGTTTTAATCAGATTGAGATTTCTCAAACTGGTGAATAATAACATGTACCCATGGTCGGTCCTGCTTACAGGATGTACAAACTGTCAGCCCAGTACAAGGTATTTTTTCAAATGTGACCCCCCCAAAAATAGAATCTACTGTTTTAAGATAAATCGCTGGTTTATATTTCATAGCCGATGACATTTAATTCTTGCAGAGAAGAATGAGAGACCAGAAGAATAAAATGGCCGATACAAATTGATATTGGAATTTCTAGTAGCATATCGATGCACATTTGATATGCGGGTAAAACATCTCTGGTGGACAGTGGCTAAAAGTAAGTGGTGAAAACTGAACTTGTGGACATATTGTAAGAGAAGATTATCATTTAGTTTTGATAGTGAGAGAATATTCAGATTTTCAAACAGAGGCTCGGTATGTTCATACCTTCCAGATAAAGATATTTCTCGGATTTTTGTGAGAGTTATTAATGAAGATGGCTTAAATAGATATTGCTCCATACTTGCAAGATTGCATATGTAAAATAGGGGCAAATGCGAGAATAATATAATATGAATAGGGTTTTTTTTATTAAATTGGTGTATTATATGACATATAACACCTAAATTTATTGATAGCTTCTTAGCAATTTTAGTTATATGTAACAGTCTATTCAGTTTATTAGTAAACATCAAGAAATTTTAATTTTCCCACTTGTTCTATGGCTTGTCCATTAACAGATATTGACGAAGCATCAACATTTGATCGTTTGCTTGATCATTTTGACATGAATTTCGTTTTAGCTATATTTAGAGAGTTTGTTTCAAGAGAACCAGGAATGTAGCTTCTCCAGTTCCGGTGACATACATGCAATAGAGTTAGTATAATCTTCGTCTGAAAGAATGACGTTGGTATTGTTGCAGGGATAGCTTTACGATCCAAACTGCTAGCCCTGTTACCTCGAAATAAATCGTACATGCCAGGAGATTGCTCCAAACCGGTTTTGGCCAGGAGCTTGAACTGGCATGCTCCGTTGCACGCTCTGATATCGTCAGACTGGGTTGAGCTTTAGAACGAACGAGACATACATAGAATTCGGGCTGGAATGGAGGGTGGATTTTAATGGGGGATCTTTTAGCTACATTGTCTATATCGCAGTAGGTGTTGCTAGTCGAGGCAGGCACCTAATGCTACTACATCTGGTGATCAGAGTTAAAATTAATTTGTAACGGTTGAGAATTTACGCCTGTAAATCAGACTGCGAAAATCCCGGTAGACAAGCGCGGTGTGGAAGTCGGCCATTTGTCCTCTCACTTCGCGTTCCCCACCTTGGCCGGCTTTGCACAGGTTGAGTGTATGTAGAATTGTTTACCGGGAGTCGGTCATCCTGATATTGGGCTATTTTGGTCGCGATAATTTTGTATAAATCTTTTCACGGCTGGCAGGCTGTGTATTGTGTTAGACAGGTTTTTTTGTCTCGGCCGATAGGCTAGCTACGCAATAGTGAAATTTGACAATATGCCCACACTGGTCTGTGTGATATACATGTAGGGGCCGGTTAGCCGTTTTCCCCGTCTTTCGTTATGAAACTAGTGTGTTCAGTTCAGTCCACGCTATCAAATATTTTTCTGGTATATAGCCGGCTGAGCTAGCCAACATTTCTCGTAAACAGTGCATCGGTCGTATGCATTCAATAAACTTCGTGTCGCTGTATATAGAGTACCCGTATTATTAACCTGTGATAGGCACACTGTGTTATTATAGTACGGCCAATGCGGTATAATTTAGCACTGTCAACAGTATATATATATATATCTGTGTAATGGGGCAATTAATCGCTCGTCTTGAGGGACTCGAAGTGTTCATTTCGGCCCGTACTATTAAATATATTCCTGGTATTTAGCCAGTTGAACTAGTCAACAGGTCTTGGGAATAGTGGATTTACTCTATTCATTTATTGCAATTGGTGTCGTCGTATATACAGCATTATTATTCTGTGATAAACGCGAAGTGTTATTAGTAGTGGCATTTTGGTCGTTCGTGGCCAGTGGATTGGTGACAACCAGATAAATTGACTCGGTGATATTGAATGCAATTTGAGCCTGGCAGAGTTATACAATTGTCAAATATTTTTACGGGGTTATCATATAGAGCCTGTATATCGGGGAGAATCATATTTTTATGGAAGTTTTTGTCCATTGTCACTCCAGGTGTTACTGTGTGGTGTTGTCTATGTGTTTCTGTACGATTGAATTGAGATTGATTTTTGTGTGAGATTTCTGCTATGTGTTAGTATTTATGGGTCTTTGGTTTGAGATTGAAGATTTTG
>JAVTVY010046490.1:0-21814 GCA_036873755.1 Hanleya hanleyi
ACATTCATCAACACTTTTATTCATACTTGACCGAATTTGATTTGTTGTTTGCTGGACAGTCGGGTTTTCGACCTGGACATTCGTGTCAACGTACTTTGTTGAAACTTTTAGATCATTGGCGCTCTATGGTTGACAAGGGCAAACTAGTCGGAGCAGTCTTTATAGATCTGCGCAAGGCATTTGACCTTGTCGACCACAGAATCCTTCTTCAGAAAATTGAATATTATGGTTGTTCAAAAGGAACTTTAAATTTTTTCAATTCATATTTGCAAAATCGTAAACAAATGGTAACGGTCTGTGGAGCTTACAGCAATTCGCGTTCGGTGACTTGTGGAGTACCTCAGGGGTCTATATTAGGACCTTTGTTTTTTCTCATTTTCATTAATGATTTGCCGTTGTACTTAGATAATAACATCGATATGTATGCTGATGATTCCACGCTCTACACATCAGGTAATAGCATTGGTGAACTTGAAAATAGATTGTCTATAGACCTCCAAAAGCTCTCAAATTGGTGTAGAGCTAACAGAATGTTAGTTAACGCTACGAAAACAAAAGTAATGCTATTCACGTCTCACCAAAAACGAGCCTACTTGCCCAAAAGTAATATTGATCTAACTTACAATAACGAACCCTTGGCCAAAACTGAAAACGAAAAGCTTTTAGGAGTGTATCTAAACTGTAACTTTTCGTGGACCACACACGTTGATTATATTTGTGGAAAATTATCTAAAAAGTTGGCGCTATTCAGGCGTATTCGCCACTTATTGCCTTTTTGTGCCCGAAAAGCTTTTTATAACAGTTATATTTTACCTACTTTTGACTATTGTTGTATTGTTTGGGGAAATTGTGACCATACCAATCTACTAAAATTATACAGGCTACAAAAACAAGCAGTGAGGCTGGTACAAGGTGCTGATCGTTATGATCACACTGCCCCAATTTTTAAGAAATTAAGATGGCTTCCACTGATGGATCGACTGAAATATCACACGGGGATACAAATGTATAAGATTTTTAACAAATTTTGTCCTAGTTACTTGTCTGATCTTTTTAGCCTATTCGGAAATTCTACTGTCCGTATTTTACGCTCAACGACAAAGAACAATTTTTGTCTGCCGAGGGCGAGAACTGAATTATTTAAGAAAAGTTTGTCGTACTCCGGAGCTGTTTTATGGAACGGACTATCCGTTGAAATACGAAGCGCCCCCTCGCTTAAGAGTTTTAAATCAAAGTATTATGAATATCTGGTATCAAATATTTAATCTGCTACATGCTTATATTATAATGTGTTAAAACTAGTCAGTATTCAATTAGTCACATTCTTGCACGGATTTGTCATTCGTATTACTATCATTATTTCATATATGTTTTTATGTTTGTCCTTGTCCATTATGCCTTGTATATATGCAGTCGACCCTGTGAAAGATCGGCCTTCTTGGCCGAACAGGTCATCGACTAAAAATAAAGTTCATTATTATTATTATTATTATAACAATAATAATCTAGGTGGAATTACAGATAATTATATTATACCAAATGCACTGACAATCGACATGAGAACACTACCCACCTAGATATCAAATTAGTGAAACTCCATTTTCTGTTATATCCGAGTGAGAAGAACAATACCTGATTCCAGACTTGTAGCGACTGTGACATCAGTTGTAGATTCGGAAGATCTTTCCATGACAACAGTTTGCGTAGTGGTCAAAGTTTCATCTGTTGTCTGAGACTTAGGGATTATCGTTGCCTTCCCAGTTGTCGGAGAATTTGAGGATGTCGTTGCGTCCTCATTAGTGACAGAAATTGAGGGTATCGTTACATTTTCAGCTGGAGATTCGGAGGGTGTCGTTGCTTTCTCAGTTGTCGTTGCACCCCCAGATGTGGGAGACTTTGAGGGTGTCATTGTGCCCACATCGGTGGTCACATCGGTTGTTTCAACAGACGTTGAAGTTTTTATGGCTTGGTGCGTGGTAGTAGCTATTGACGGCGGGGAAACAAGTTAAGGTTACGTGATACTCGTCGTTCGCAATGTTTAGTATTTACAGTTGAGAGATTTAGTAACAAGATAAAGAAGAGAAAAGGTCAAGCGCTATTATATGTCATACTTATGTTCTTTATACACCTTTTGTTTTGGTAAAAATGTTGATGCAAAAGTTGATATATACTTGATAGAAACCAATTAATAAAGATATCCCGTGTAAATTAGTATAGGGAGTTTGGAAACCTTGGTCACATAGTAAGTTTCTAAATATTTTCTCCAAATTCGATGTTTCATTGCATCATCCCCCTAATCGGGTTCTCATAGAAGAACGGTTTTCACTATTCACCTGTGTCAGTTGTCATAGCCGGGCTGGATTGTTCAGTAGTACTGGTGGAGTGAGCAGCAGGTGATGTCGAGGATTCTGGACGTGAAGGGGTCGTCCCTTCATAGGAATGTTTATAAGGGAAACAGGTGTCCTTCGGAGTGTTACTGTAGTCGTAGTAGATCAGATAAGCTGGTATAGCGCTGGAATTGACAGTAGCTGTACAAGAGAGAAACCATATTTGTCGTTAGATTTAAATAGTTACAAATTTAACAAAGGATAAGTTACAACAAGCGATAGCGACCACGTCACTACAATATGATGCCACATACTAGGATTGCAGTACTTACATATTAACTACCTCTCTTGTAGCGCTGTAGACAAATTGTGGAAGTGGAACAAATTTGGAAGAGTTTTTCTTGTTCAAATTATGGTATCCTTGACGGCAGTTATTAACATTCGCATGATAACTACCGCTCTCATAATTCAGTAGATATGCAGTAGCCAGTCCGGATAAAGGCCGCAGATAAACTGACAGCATGCGCTGTTTGAAAGGAATATGGCGAAAGTGATCGAATGACAATCATATGATGACAACAATACACAATCTCTTTGTGTATCTATACGAAAGATTTGAAAACACTCTCTTGGGCGATGTATTTCTGGATGATTGACCAACGTACGTTATTACAACACTATTATTCCAGTATATGTGTGAACTGTATATGCTTGGGAGATTATGAGATCAGTTTATTGGGATAAATTGTCCTAATGAAGGACTGCTTTTCGTTTGAGATGGAGTCGTAGTGTTTAAATCGGTTTCTAGATGAACGTTCTCGTAATTATGAAATCAATTTCGCGAAGGGTGGTCTTTGAAATTGTGAACTGAGATACATGTACCTTAAGGCAATGTGGCGTAAATATAACCATAGCAACAAAACATTGGTTATTGTAGTCTCTTGTATTGGTTATGCCAATAGCGGTAAGAAACATTGGTTACAGTAGTCCGTTATATTACAGATGTTCTCCTTATGCCGCCAGCGATGAGAAACATAAAACAATCAACCATGATTACAGTCTCGAATCTACAAGCGGTATTACCATGTTATACAGGAATAGAAAAGACCTAATCCCAAATAAGTGTATCTGATAATCATATGTATACATAAACATATACCGTATGCTCAGTAAGATTTCATATATGCGTCCTTAGCCCAATTTTTAGCCAATTTATTTTCTTCTCACGACCAATAAACAAAATAAATCAACCGGTTTTGGTGATTCCTAGAAGGGTTGACAAACAACTTCAATGTACTTTCTTGTGATTTGCATGGAGACTTTGCGTTTTTCGACACTTCCTCCCTTTAACCGCCTCTCACCACAGAATCTAACAATTCGAATGACTATTTAGAGGATGATGTTCCCAAAATCATTGCCCGGTACTTTTTTCCATCAAGGACCTCACATGTAATCAGTGATTGATTTTCAGCAGAACAATCAAGCAAACGTTTCTCAAGATCCTGTGGAAAACGTTATAATTTCCTTCAATATTGGCCCAGTGAACGTCACAGATTGTCACTGCATGCGATTTAACTTGTATATACATTACCTTCATAGCATACTCGGATATCGTCATCATATGTACATCCACCTGAAACGAAGACATTTCTACTATAGTGAATATCATCATGCTTGTCAGTGTGCACATTTAATTGAAGAACGTAAATTATAAATTTGCTCACAGTTTTCGGCACCCTTAACTCTAAATATATCAAACTATTATAAATATACACTAGTACATTTTAGTAATGTATGTTTAGACAACCTGATCAGATTGTGTAATGTGCACACGAGGCTGTGAAGAGAAAGGATATGTGACGACAATACGGGAATAACTCCCTTGTGGGTGATGGTAATCAAGCTGAATTTTTATTTCAATCTAAAACCTGCCAAATCAGATTTTTCTAGTTTACATACTGAAATATCAGCCTCGAAAATATTACAATGCTCCATTTTATAAAAATGGAGATACGATTGATCCAAATGGGCTCCTCAGCCTGATTTGGTATTTTTGAGGCATTTACAGTGAGGATTTTCTCATATAGCAAAAATACACCTCAAACCAAAATTATTTTGTCACACAATATATTAGGAGGTTTGTTTATTGGAAAGAACCACGAATGGTTTTGGTTTGAGGTGTCATATTTTTGCTACAGCAAAAAAAAACCCTTCATGAAAACGCCCCAAAATACCAAAATAATCCCGGGAACACATTTTGATCGATCATATCTCCATTTTTATGCAAATCAGCATCGCAGTTTTTTCGTAGGGGATATTTCAGTGTGTAAACATCAAGAAAAATCTTCGGAGTGAAAAAAAAATCGGCTCACACAAATGAGTTTTTCGTATGTAAACGTCACAATCTTTTGACCAGCACTGGTCACATGCGCTTGTTGTAGATCCGTCATTAATTATGATATTAATATTTATCTATACTCTCCTCCTAATTAGTATTTATATATACTCTAGGAGAAGAGTATATGTAAATAATAATGGTATTATTAATAACGGACATTACAACAAGTGCCTGTGGCACTGGTCTAGATACGAAGAAAACTCGGTTTGGTAATATTTGTAGGGGCCTGGGAAACTCGACGAGTTCTAGCAATAGCTTACATATTGAATCTTATTTGATCTAAATGTCTCAAACGTGGAGATCCAAAACAAGACATTGGTGGTGGAATAAAGTTGTGCAAACCTCAGGGTCATACATACCCTCCTGATTGCCCGACAGGGGCTAGTTACTGTAGTCAATTGTTTAATTAGGTTGATTATAAGGGGCGTCGAGGTAGGGAATAGGGGCTCGTTACCGTTGTTAATTGGTTAATTAGGTTGACTATGGGGGGAGGGTCGAGGTAAGGATTGCTAGTTGGTTGATTAGGTTGATTATAGGGGGGTCGAGGTAATCAACTTAATTAACCAATCAACAACGGTAACGAGCCCCTGTGGTTTGTCCCCAGGGTATTTTAACTTCAGGAATTCGAAGCTACATGCATGACCTATCCATACCAGATACAAGAGGAAGTCGGCCACTCAGTCGTTTACAGGATAATGAATATTCATAGGCATGAGTGTTCATAGGCAAATATGCAGGTTTGATGTTTCCGTTCATAAATATTTAAATTGGAGGGACGGAATGCTTCAGAATTGGGTGTTAGTATTCTATATATGACTACCTGTAGAAACGTATTGATTAAGGAATACAAAACAATCGCACAGAACGCAAATCTAAAAAAATAAAACAAGTGGGCTTAGTCACCATTGATAGGTTCACAAACTTCGTTGATAATGTTCGCAGATATGTTCATTCCTGCATATCCTATCTTTCCATCCTATTTTGTACTCACATATGTTAATCTATGTCAGATAATGATATCAGAAAGGATTCGGCTTACAAGGGAGATATTTTTTACGATTTCCATAGCGATACAATGCTATCTGATCCCACAACGTTTTATTCTCACATATGAAGATGACATAAAACGATCAATATTTAAAAAAAATAAACAAATCATGCTAACAGATATTAGCAGATATTCAATATCGATTGAATAGATGATTTTCTTGAGAGAAATAATAATTTAGCCGTTAGCGGGAATCAATGATGATAGTGAACGTATCATAACTCTCTAAAGCCCCAAACACATGCAAACAATTTAATCGTGTGTGTTTATTTGCTCCTGTGCATATTTACTTATGCATGTAAATGTATAATTTACTAAGCGTTCACATCGGTTTAACAAGATATATGTAAAACAAGATGCAAACCATAATGGAACCTATCAGTTCAAGGGTCAACAGTCAAAGTCACCATGGTTTAAATGGAATGAAGCATTTTATGCACAATAATCAAGTTACCTTCATCCAATTTCACAGGTGACTTACTGTTGTGAGTCTTGTGAAGCCTGTTGATATTACAGTCACAATACCAAAGCTCAAGTGTCAACCTAAGGTCAAAGGTTCAAGTTTTCTTTTCACAAAACTTTTCTGTTTTATGGTAATACTTTATGGCGTTATAGGGGATATATGTTCCACTGAATTTTTTTTTTATGATTGAACAATAATCTCTGTTTTTCTCCAAAATACATGGTGTGCATATTTTCTATGCGTTCACATCACCAGATTAGCATACAGTGCAAATTTACACATGTGTGAATATACTTTTGCACAACCGTCGGACCAGATGCAAATTTACGCTCCATGTAAATTATCCCAGGTGTGCAGTTGCGTTCACATGCCGAGTTTGCACAAGTGTATTGTATTTTGCATAGTGTGTAAATTTATATGCACGAGCTCGAGTGTGTATATATGTTCATGTGATCGGGGCTTAAGACTGACGCTTTTGAATCTCGAATTGGACATTGTAGACATTTAGTTCGCTATGCGTTAACTGTATCCCACAATGAGACGACAGCTGCAACGTATTCATCCGTTTATAATATATCTTTCCTTCTCCCCCGCCCCCACATGTGATGAAGTGTTTCGCATATGAAGAACTTCAGCTGTGGGGACGGTAAATATCCATTCCCACATAAGAATACACATGAAACAGAGAAAGAAATTTACAACCCATACAACTGTGCGAAAATATCAATACGACTATAGATATATAATAAAGATAGATGATCCACAAACCTGGTATAACAGTCTCACAGATGAAGTTATATGACCAACGGCACCTCCCATGATACCATTCTCCTCTACTGGACCAGCCAAATATACAGTGCTTAGTATCAGCACTGTTTGGTTGTCCAGGGGACCAATTACTCCAGTTATCAATCTCAGCACAATCCCCGGACCACCTATACCGTCCATCTGGATTGTCTAGCTCAAACAGACCAATCCAGTAGTGCCGATGTCTACAATCAAGATAACATTCATTGTTATCTCATTATTCACTAATATATCCAGTAATGGTAATTATTCACTAATATATCCAGTAATGGTAATTATTCACTAATATATCCAGTAATGGTAATTATTCACTAATATATCCAGTAATGGTAATTATTCACTAATATATCCAGTAATGGTAATTATTCACTAATATATCCAGTAATGGTAATTATTCACCAATTAGTCTGAGTAGTAATAATCATTCCATCATTTCATTTCATAAAACCAGAGATAGCATGAATATACATGAAGGAAACACAGTTGATTGGCCTGTGGGATATTGGATGGTATAGATGTCTACGTATATTTTCAATAAATTATGAAAATGTCATAGAAAAAAGCGTCTTTTTTCTACGTATGTCATAGAGGACAGGGTGTGGTAGAAAATTACAACTGTAGTAACTCGGCTTGACATCAAAAGGAAAGACTTTATTTGAGTCAAGATGAAAGAGAAAACATTTAGGAAAATATATTAAAACAATCTTTTGGTATTTTTTTATATTTATCAATTTTCATAAATAATTGAAAATATACGTATACATCTCCCATCCAATATCTCGCAGGCCAGGCAACTGCTAAAGGAACGTTCTCTGCATAGAGAACATTACATTCTTTGATCTCCAAATCCTGCTCTCTGGATATCGTATAAGTGTGGTATTTACTAAGAAGATCACGATCATGCCAACATCAGAGGACGACAGATGAAGCCCCTGGTCACTGAGAAGGATGACATTAAATGACCGGGTTAGCATATCTGTAAGTTGACCACCATCCTCTCAGCGACAAGAAGCCTATCTCCCTCACCACAGCGCCATTATTATGGGCATTTCAATGTTACAGGATGATCGGAGATTTAGACGGCATCTTAATCAATTTGTTCTTTGGAAACGTAGAAATATAAATTATATTCATTCATATTTAATCTCTCACTGAGTAACGTCATCAACGTACATTTACATGCGCCCCCCCCCCTCCCCAAAAGCATCGAGAAGATGTCATCAATCTGTACAAGTGTTTTAAAGCCATATTCTGGCAATGTTGGAATGAACACAACAAAAGGAATAGTAATAATCACATTTGTTGCAGGAATTTGGGATGTCTAATCTACTCACGATTCAGATTTCCACGGCTCCTGTGTCTTTAAGTATTGTACGATACGGTTTTTTCCTTCGGAGTTGATTTTGATAAGTCTCCCTCCTATTTCCCGGCACACATTGTTCGCCGTGTTCCAGGACGAATATGTCGTGAACAATGAAAATACTGTCTTATCTGTCGTCTTGGTCGATGATACTACAGCATAAAATGAAATGATTTTCATTGATTAAATGAAGAATAAAATAGTGAATCATATACAGATCACGTACGTTCATTATTAACAGTGGAAATATGCTTAAACTTATACTAATAACTTATCAGGCTAATATGAGAGTAACAACGAAAACAACATAGATGGGCCATCATACTATTTTAGATATATTACATCATTCGTGTATCAATGAATTAGTAGGGAAATGAGAGGATTTTCATATCTAATGTTCATCAAGGCTTATTTCCCTCAATCATGACTGTCAAATGTGCTTCAATCTATCATATGAAGTATAATTTATATAATTCTCATGAAAAATAGGGGGTTTTTAAGTATTAACAGTACGACTTAAATAGAGCCTTTTCGGTCCTATCCAGAACGGGGAGGGGGTTGGAAATTGGGTTTGAGGAGTGGAGGTGGCGAAATATTAATAGGATCATTTCCAAGTAGTTACAAATTTGCCATAATATCTAGGGGAAGGGGGGATTTGGCTTAATGTCACACTCAAGGTTGCTTAACACGTATGGTGACAGTCAGTCTGGTTGGAGCCGGAAGCTGGAGTGTCCTCAGAGAGCCACCGCTCGTCAGCAAGAAGTATCTGACAAACTTTCACACATGGACCAGCTGATGGGCTCGAACCCGTGTCAGTTCAGCGGTGTAAGGGTAGCGGTCACCAGCGAAGCGCCTTATACCACTCGGCCACCGAGGTTCCCCCATCTCTAGAAGGACCCTGCCCGGTCCAACCGCTGAATCAGACACGCCCACGGGCAGTCCTTTTGCATCTTGGAACGGCTAGTATAACGTATATATGGTTCTGTTGTGACGGATATATTTTTTTCCTATAGTGAGATGTCTGGATACTATAGTTAAGAAATTCAGTCTGTTTTGAACAATTAACATGATTTACTCCCTTAAGTCGAGCCGAGGCCAGAATTGTCTGACTAGGTCCTTAAGTCGAGCCGAGGCCAGAATTGTCTGACTAGGTCCTTAAGTCGAGCCGAGGCCAGAATTGTCTGACTAGGTCCTTAAGTCGAACCGGGTCCAGAATTGTCTGACTAGGTCCTATAAGTTGAGCCGGGGCCAGAATTGTCTGACTAGGTTTTAAACGGAATATCCCCTCTTGTAGCAAGGTATAACATACAGTTCAATCAATGCTATCAATAAGTGAAAGCTTCACCGAAAAAGTTTCCGAGCAGGATTATTTCCGATTCTACATCCGATGCTCACCAACAGTACGTACTATTTGCGCACTGATTCAGATTTTGAATGTGGGTGTTTCCGAATACATGTTCCCGAACACTATTCGGAATTAGATGATTCCAAAGAGACCCGAATTTCGAGGTTTCAGGTTAGGATCCTCATTTAAATGTTTCCGAACACGATTCTCTCCCGTATTAACAAAAAACATTTTCGCTAAAATTTACGGAGTCACTTTCCTCCGGACTCATTTACCATGTGACAATAAATGACAGGTTATTACCAGTTATCTACTGTTAGCTTATTGGTAGCTACCACAATCCCAACATTGCAGTACCGTGTAGTTACCAATCAGTTACCATGTGGCAGTAAATGGCAGGTTCTTACCAGTTATCTACCGGTAACTGATTGGTAGCTACCACAATCCCAACATTGCAGTACCGTGTACTTCTGAACGAATGTTAGGTGCCAAGGAATGCTTTTCTGTGGAGTCATATGGTTACTTTTTAGTCGCCAGACGTTGTCAATTTTTCCAACGTCTGACATATCGCTCCAATTTGAAAGCTATTTGTCAGGTATTGATTGGTAACCAATATAGGCTATGCCCCAAATGAAATGTACGGTAACTGATTGGTGACCGTTTGGTACTGTTCAGTTACTAATTAGGTACTGTTAGGTATGCAGAAATAGGTTAATAGCCGTCCAGTAACTGAGATGTAACCAAGCAAGGTACTGATGCGTTGCTGCATTTTTTACCAATATGTAACCAAGTGAGGGAAATTGGGTTGGTAACACAGCGGTAACTGCTTGGTACCGATCAGTATATAATTCATATAGATCCAATGGGTGATCAATCAGTATTCGGTTGGTTACGGGTTGGTACTGTTGAGCTGAAAACTGAACGATACTGCAAGGGCACTTTCTTACCAGTACCATTTAGCACTTCTCCAACCAGTAACCAATCAGTTACTGAGTGGTAAAGCTCGAGCACCGCAGCGATTCAGAGCTTTCCTTTTTTTCTACTTATAATTTTGCTAGATGAAAAGTGTTACACGGACCGTTCCTGAACAGGGTTCAAACATAGATTTTTTTCGAATGTAGAAGTTCCAAAACAGAGTTTGTTTTCGAAAATAACTCTAATTGATGTGTTCTCGGACAGGATTCGAATTTGAATTATTACGAACGGGATCTTGATTTCAATGTTCTCGAACCGATTTTCGAATTTTAGATTATTCTGAATGGGGTTTTACTTATGTTTGTGAACAGGATGGCATATATTTCATCATTTGAATTCGGATGATCCGAATAATGTCATCGAAAAGTCATCCGTAATAAAGTAGCGATGTGATATGCCACCACAAATGAATGTCGCTGTACAGAGAAATGTACACCTTCTCTATAAAACAACTTGAGTAAAATGTTCAAAAAAGCGAAAAATGTTCAATGTTCAAAATGTGCTTTAGTGGGAGGAATTTCCACTCTAACTTGATTGAAATTTCACTCGAGATTTTTTAGGGAATAAAATGTTACTGCGGGAAAGGATATTGCATCTAAATGTCACTGTAGTAACGAGCTTGGCCACAGTGCTTTTCTAGACTGAAGACCCTCAGAAGAGAAGTGTCGATGTTAAAGATCACTTGAGAAAATCTGAGTACAAATTGGAGAAAATATTGGTCCAACATACCACTAAGAAATGCCGCTCAGGGATGCAATGCATATTGAAGCATAAGTGAAAAGTACCGTGTGACAACCCTTTAAAATTTCGTCTGAGAATCAAGCGTTCATGGGGAATAACGTCCGCAACTTTGCCATTTTTGCCATTTTTTTCAAACAACAACAACAATAGGGTAACAAAGGTCATAATTAACCCTTTCGGTGGCTCTCTACAGAATCACCCAGCTTATTCTGGTCCATATATCGTGCAAGAAACACGAAATTATGCATACAATATAAACAATGGCTCTCGCCTGATAACTTTTCGTATATAGGTTGGACAATTGATCATTAGGCCTACAGGAATTATCGACCGAATAAAGTTCCCCCGACCCTCGAAAAGGTTATTTTCTCACTCATCTTCAAACATGAGTAATGTTCTGTCAAGAACCATTTTCGAATATTTAATTGTTCTGTGTGGCACCAACAGGGGCCCGAGCTGGGGGAACCCTTCAATGGAGCCCATTCCATAGTCCAAGATTCCTAGGACCCTTCAGTCAGACGGTGGATAATTTCTGACAGTTTCTCTGGCTGGAGTCAGAGTTCCCTCCCTCCAAAAAGCGCAAAATGCTAGCGACTACGGGGGTCGCGCGACCTCTAACAGTAAAAATTATTTCGGCCTTTAACCTATACAACACTTAACTCGTATATATTTATTGATGAATAATTTGTCTTCATGCATTGTCAGCCCAAATTTAAGAAGATCCTTCTCATTCTTCGTCTATTTCAGGCTTAAAAACTTCGCTTTCATTTTATTTGCTTCAACGAAACTGACGAAACTGACAACTGACGCAGTTTTTCATTTGGAATGGGAGAAGTTTAATGCGCCAAAACTTGTGAAAAATATGTCGAATCTTGATCAATTTGGGCTGACAACGAAGGGCAATTTTTCATTAATATATATATGTACGTTAAGTCTTGTAGAACGGCCGAATAATTTAAAAATTTTTTTTACTGGGATGTGGTCGCTCCCATTTTGCGTTTTTTTTGGGACAGAGAGAACCCCAACCAGACAATCTGTCGGAAATTATCCGTCGTCTGGCTAAAGGGTCATACTAAGGAATTTCGTACTATATCCATTCCAGTGTTCTTTTTCGACGTATAATCATGCTGGAACATTATGAAATAGAATCCCAGTTCAGCGGGACCTTTTCACTAGATTTTCTTACATACGTAATAATACTTTATCAACTGACTGAGTAGAATGGGAGGAATATAACATAATCTCACCCGAAGAAAGGCTAAATAATCGTGTACTGCAGATATAGAAATAAAAGCTTATCATGAAAGTGTTATTACTGAGCGGATGAGAGCGAGGAGAGGTGAGAGCGACGCCGCTTCTTGAATTTGAAAAAAATAAGCATAACCTGGTAAAGCAAATATGGAAAATGAATATTAGACAATCTTGTCGTTACATTCAGAATAATAATTGATTAACAAATCATATAAACTCACCTTGACCAAGAACAACAGAGATGATGAATAATCCATGTAAGATGATAACCAACATTTTCCTTCAGTTATCCAAGTATTGTGTAATAAAGCGTCAAGTATAAGTACGGTACTTCAAATGACTGTGAAGTGTACAGAACTGTGTACTAACGTAGCAGGTACGAAACTCGCGACTCTTTGATCCTGTTGCTGTTCTTAGTATTTTCAACGTCAACAGCGTGCTTCAAATGACTCTGAAGAGTACAGAACTGAGTATTAACACAGGAGGTAGGAAACTTCGATTTTTCGTTTCTGTTGCTTTTCTCGGTAATTTTAACGTCAACAGCGTGCTTCAGATGGCTTGAAGAGTACAGAACTGTGTATTACCGCGGCAGGTAGGAGACTTGCGACTTTTCGTTGCTGTTATTGTTCCGTAGATTTCTAACGTTCGCAGCTTGCTTCAAATGACTGTGCAGAATTTAAACCTCATTCACTGACGAGAACTTGTAGACTACAGGCACGATCAGGATGTCCCAGTATATGAACGGTTCTAGGAATATATTTTGCTCATATTTTATGGATGTGCTTACACATAGTCAGAGCAAAAAAAAAAGAACAACCAGCCTTCGCCGTTGAACTACCGAGATATCACAAGTTAGTTATTTGCCATTAACAGATACAATACAATACTCCCATGAGTGCCCAGCCCGAATACCATTCGTATAACTTCTCTTGATTGCATGTTTTTGCGATAGAGTTGTATACGCTCGCTTCGCCTAGACACTCTTCCGTTCTGTGGGCTTTTCTTCTGCCTTCCTCTTTGTTGTCTCGTATATGAGGGTAACAACCGAAATGAGGAGAGCTACCTATCCAATGACGCTACTTGTGTAAATTACTAAAAACGGACGAATTTAAGCCAATGAAATTACACGAAATGAATTTGTCCAGTCCCAAATTCCTCGTTCTCAGTGGCACTCAATCTGTGAGTAATTTGTATTTGGAAAGGTCACATAGAAGCTCCCGAGTTAAGGCATTTCACAAGGGAAGCGGGTAGTTATAAACTCGTTCGTACATGTCAGATCACCTGGAGCCAGATAGAGCCTGTCATCACAGCCCGGGGCCCATCTCGGGTATTGGCCTATATGCTACCGTAAAGAGAATTCTATAACACTTGCTAACTGTGCATTTATTGAGTGACAGTTGTGGGAAAAGTAGTGTAGGTGTTTATTTGGGAGATTTTATTTCACAAGTTGGGTGAGGAAAGGAACGTCTGCTTTCAAACAAAGATAAACAAATAAATTAGAAGATGGAATTTCTTTCTCAAGCTTAACTTGCTCCCATCGTGAAACTGATTAACAAAGCGACGCATATAGACTTATATCCACGTATGTTCTTCAAGGCCTGGCTCAGCTGACAGAATCACTTCCCATTTGATAGACCAGATACACTCGACCACTGATATTAGCACGATGACTACCAGAACGGGACATCATTCCAGGAGAGAGAGAGAGATGTCGCGTTCAGCAATATTTCAGCTATATAGCGACGATCAAACAAAAATTCTAAGTACTCACGCCAATAACTTAGTAATCCAACACATTAAAACATACATACAATAAAACTTACGTAACAAACCGATTTCTCTCAAAATAAAACTAAAACTAAATAACTAAATATCTTCCAAAGTAGTCGCTTGATGAAAGGAATCTCTTACAATCTTAAAATCTACACAGTCGATAAGATTATGTTTCACTGTGAGATCTTGGTGGTACGGAATACACCTTGGCTCTTTTTTTTAGTCAATATTCGTGAGTTAATCGTGCATGGCCGATTGTACATCGCCTGATCATGGTTTGATCAAAACGTTTCTGGCTGTTCAGATGAGTATAGCGCACTCCTTTTTTTTGAACTCCTGAAGTTATTATTCACAGCATCCCATAAAGAGTGAAACACCTGACTCACATAAGTACAGGTAGAGGATCTGGAGATCGCTATATGGGATTTCAACAGCATCAATCTAGGGCTCCCTCAGCCATTCTATCAGCCTCAGTATTAATTTTCATGCCAACGTGACTAAGCAACCAACAAAACACAATATCAATCTGTTGATCAAATCTACAGCCATATAATTGTAGAATATTCAAGATAGTGGGAAGAGTCGAAGTTCCACTTTTAATCGCTTGAAGGCATGATAGAGAATCTGAGAATATGACATTTTTTTCTTTTAGTGGACCCAAAACCTTCCAAAGCCAACAAAATATAGCATTTGCTTCTGCAGTGAATATCGAACTTTCACCTGATAGTCGACATGCTTTAGTTTTGGAACCAAAGATAGTAACACATGCTACTCGCACCATCTTTAGAACCATCTGTATAAATAGCCTGATGTGATCCGTATTTTTCTCTCAACAGTCCAAATTCTTGTGTATACAATAGCTGGCTCGTGTTTGCGTTTTTATCCTTCGTTAGTGTAATATCTACTTCTGGTTGTGCTAACTGCCATGGTGGAATTGGTAAGATTTGACTAAGCTAAATGCCAGCTGCTACATTGTGTTGTTTCATACGAATTCCAAGAGGCGGAATAATGGAGGGTTTATTTAAAAAGAGATCCACGAACTGAGGTTTGTAAACAGAGTTATATGCAGGATTCGTGTGATTTGATCGAAATTTTGTGATATATTGCAGTGTCAGTTTATTCTTCGAAGTTCCGAAGGAAATTCATCTGCTTCGACATATAAGATTTCTTTATGGGACGTTCGCAACGCTCCAAGGAGCATCACTCCAATATCAGTGGACCAGTTTTTTTCAAGAAAGTAGAGAAAGAATGTCAAGGTTTACCATCTGTTTTCAACATTTTCTTATAATGTTATTTCATAATGGATGTGAATAGTGTAATAGAAGTAGTATATAAGGGAGGGATTGGGCCTTATTTAGGGGTGATAGCTCTGTTAGCACAATTCCTGGTGATCTCCCCTGATTCGAGAATTTCTGTCCCTAAATAAGACCCAGTATGCCCTTTTACCACTTACCAAATTGACGTCGCTATGACGTGCATATCTGGCCAGGTCACATCCTGGTCAGAGGTCACTTTCGATCATGTGACGGCCCAGCGTGAAGACCCCAGCGGTTCTTTCTTTACTATTTATCGAATTGACGTCACATCCTGTTACGTGACATCCCGGTCGCAGGTCACATCTGGGTCAAAGGTCACTTCCTGTCAAGTGACGGCCGAGCACAGGATAGGACATGTTACGTCCATTCTTGCGCAGTGGGCAATGTTAGTCCCAATCGGAAACCCACTCATGGACATTTGCGTTATAGGTTGTGGCCCTTGTTTTCTTCATCTCGAGCTGTAGAACACGATGGGAGAAAATTTACTGTAAGCATGCGCACCGGGCAAGTAGAGCTGGGGTGGACGTTTTGGGGTCTAGGTGGACCCATATTGGTCCCATTCGGTCGTGCAAGCACTCGTGGGGGAGCGTCCAACTGGATAGGTGTGGGTTGGCATTGACGTCATTCTGCACATGCGCAGTAGAAAAAAGTGTATGGGAATGGACGTTTTGGGGTCGCGGTGGACCATTCCTGGTCCGAATGGGCCGTGGGAGGTGTTTTCAACTGGATGGATGTGGGGTGGGAATATCGTCTATCTGTGCATGCCTAGATAGGGAATTGTGGGAAAAGAGCATTGCAAGGGACGTTTTGGGGTCGAGGTGGACCATCTTTGGTCCGAATGGGTCGTGGGAAGTGTCAATGTAAAGCTCTCGTGGAGGGGCGTCAAACTGGATGGGTGTTGGATTTGAATATCTTATATCTGCGCATGCGCAGACAGGGAATTGTGATTTAAGGGCATTGGAAGGGACGTTTTGAGGTCGAGGTCGACCCATAGTGTCTGAATGAATCATGGGAAGTATCAGTGTGAAGTTATCTTTGGGAGCGTCGGATTGGACTCTTGTCTAGTCCGGTTTCATCATTCTGCGCATGCGCAGTCTGGCCGTAGTATAGTGGTGGTAGTGGTGGTTGTGGTGTGTGGTAGTGGTGGTGTGTGTTGGTAGCAGTAACTGTGTGTGGTGGTGGTGGTCGCTAAGGCGGTGGTGTGTGGTGGTGGTTGTGGTGTGTGGTGGTGGTGTCTGAACATATAGGGATTACCACGTGTCCCTCATCAGTGCATATGTATTGGTTGACTAAACAACATGTCGTGTACGTGTGCGTTCTGTCGGAAAACCTTCTCTAGTCGCAAGAGTACTCAATGCAAACACAACCAAGAGACACCGAATTTCCGTCTACCAAGTGAATTAGAGCATCCCTATACGATGAGGGCGAGCGGCCCTACGGAATATGGAAAGACGTCCTGGGTGATGAAGTTCTTAGAGGAAGGTGTGGAAACCCCAGCCCCAGCTCCGACACGTGTTGCATGGTGCTATAGCCAACGACAGCCCGCGTACGAGAATACGCGATTACAGAATGTGAGCTTCGTCCCAGGAATTCCTCACGAAAAAGTCGAACCGTATTATTTTGATTCCGAGCAGACCAGCGTTTTAGTACTAGATAACCTGATGAGTGCGTCCAAGGACAATTCGAAAATCGCGGACCTATTCACCAAAAGGCCCCATCATCGCAATGTATCCTTCATCTGTTTGACCAACGACCATTTCATGCAGGCGTTCAGGAATCGTTAGATTCTTTGTATGTGCTTTAGAATAGGGACCGGAAGACTATACTGTGAAGTCATGTGGCTCTGTCAGTATGTCGGCACCTCTTCCCAGTTCCCTTATGTGTTGTAATTTCAAGGGGCGACAAGTTGTCCGTACGGTTAACTATTCGCAGACTTAAAAGCTCATACTCCGGAAGATCGCCGGTTAACGACCCACCGAAACGTCAAAAAACCCTACACCATCCACCGAGTCTACACTTAACAGCACCCGTCCAGCAGCAGCAACCCACCCCTATACAACGGGTCCCCTTCCTACCATCACTCCAGGAGTATCATCCAACCGTGAAGGACCAGCCCAAACCCGTACTAGGGAATGAACACAACTTGAACTCGGGGCTATGGAAGGATTTGCTCAAAGAAAGTATGGACGCCTGAAACTGATTAACTAAGCGGCGCATATAGACTTATATCCATGTATGTTCCTCAAGGCCTGACTCAGCTGACAGAATCACTTCCCATTTGAGAGACCAGATTCACTCGACCACTGATATTAGCACGATGCCTACCGGAACCGGGGCATCATCCAAGAGAGAGAGAGAGAGAGAGAGAGAGAGAGAGAGAGAGATGTCGCGTTCAGCAATATTTCAGCTATATAGCGATGATCACACTAAATTCTAAGTACTCACGCCAATAACTTCGTAATCCAACACATTAAAACATACACACATTAAAACTTATGTAACAAACAGATTTCTCTCAAATAACCCAAGATACAATCTTCACTCACCCGACTAAAATATTTTCCAAAGTAGTCGCTTGATAAAAAGAATCTCTTACAATCTTAAAATATATACAGTCGATAAGATTATGCTTCGTGGCACGGAAGACACCTTGGGACTGACTTTTTGGTAAATATTCGTGAGTTAATCGTGCATGGCCGATTGTACATCGCGTGATCGTGGTATGATCAAAACGTTTCTGGTTGTCCGGAAGAGTATAGCCTACATTGTTTTTGAACTCATGAAGTTTGTTATTATCCACAGCATCCCATAAAGAGTGAAACACCCGTCTCACATAAGTACAGATAGAGGGTCTGGATATCGCTATGTGGGATTCCAACAGCATCAACCTCATCATCTAGGGCTGCCTTAGCCATTCTATCAGCCTCAGTATTACCTTTGATGCCAACGTGACTAGGCAACCAACAAAACCCAATATCAATTTGTTGATCAAATCTACAGCCATATAATTGTAGAATATTCAAGATAGTGGGATGAGTCGAAGTTCCACTTTTAATCACTTGAAGGCATGATGGAGAATCTGAGAATATGACAATTTTTTCTTTTAGTGGACCCAAAACCTTCCAAAGCCAACAAAATTAACTTTTGCTTCTGCAGTGAATACCGAACTTTTACCTGATAGTCGAAAGGCTTTAGTCATGGAACCAAAGATAGTAGCACATGCTACTCGCACCATCTTTAGAACCATCTGTATAAATAGTCTGATTTGATCCGTATTTTTCTCTCAGCAAACCAAATTCTTGTGTATACAATAGCAGGCTCGTGTTTGCCTTTTTATATTTCGTTAGTGTAATATGTACTTCTGGTTCTGCTAACTGCCATGGTGGAATTGGTAAGAGCTTGTTAGGTAAAATATGACTAAGCTAAATGCCAGCTGCTGCATTGTGTGGTTTCATACGAATTCCAAGAGGCGGAATAACGGAGGGTTTATTTAAAAAGAGATCCACGAACTGAGGTTTGAAAACACAGTTATATGCAGAATTCGTGTGTTTTGATCGAAATTTTGTGATATATTGCAGTGACAGTTTAATTCTTCGAAGTTCCGAAGGAAATTATTCTGCTTCGACATATAAGCTTTCTTTATGGGACGTTCTCAACGCTCCAAGGAGCATCATTCCAATATCAGTTTTTATAAGAAAGGACCAGTTTTTATAAGAAAGGAGAGAAAGGATGTCAAAGTTTACCATCTGTTTTCAACATTTCATTATAATATGAATTCATTATAGATTTGAATAGTGTAATAGAAGTAGTATATACGGGAGGGATTGGGCCTTATTTAGGGGTGATAACTCCTGGCGCAATTCCTGATTACCCTCCCTGATTCGAGAATTTCTGCCCCTAAATAAGACCCAATATGCCTTTTCCACTTACTAAATTGACGTCACATCTGGTCAGGTCACATCCTGGTCAAAGATCACTTTCGGTCGCGTGACGGCCCAGCGCGGGAGGGGTCGTAGCTGCCTTTACACTAAAAGACCCCAGCGGTTCTTTACCACCTTTCGGATTGACGTCACATCCGGTCACGTGACATCTCGGTCACAGGTCACATCCGGATCAAAGGTCACTTCCGGGCACGTGACGTTCGAGCGCAGGATAGGACATCCTAGGTCCATTCCTGCGCAGTTGACAATGTTAGTCCCAATCGGAAACTCACTCATGGACATTTGCGGTATAGGATGTGGCTCTTATTTTCTTCATCTCGAGCTGTAGAACACGATGGGAGATGTCTTGAGGGCATGCGTTGATTTTTTTCGAAAAGTTACTGTGCACATGCGCACTGAGCAAGTAGCACTGGAGTGGAGATTTTGGGACAAGCACTCGTGGAGGAGCGTCCAAATGCATGGGTGTGGTGTTGGCATTGACGTCATTCTGCACATGCGCAGTAAAAAAAGTGTATTGGAATGGACGTTTTGAGGTCGAGGTGGACACAGGTGTCCGAATGGGTCACGGGTGGTATCAGTGTGAAGTTCTCTTGGGTTACCGTCGGATTGGACTTGTGTCTAGTCCGATTTCATCATTCTGCGCATGCGCATTCTGGCCGTAGTCTTAGTATAGTGGTGGTAGTGGTGTGTGGTAGTGGTGGAGTGTGTTGGTAGTAGTTACTGTGTGTGGTGGTGGTGGTCGCCAAGGCGGTGGTGTGTGGTGGTGGTGGTAGTGGTGCTGTGTGATGGTGGTACTAGCGGTGTGTGGCGGTGGTGGCGTCTGTACATGTAGGGATTACCACGTGTCCCTCATCAGTCCATACGTATTGGTTGAGTAAACAACATGTGTACGTGTACGTTCTATCGGAGAACCTTATATCGTCGCAAGACTATGCTCAGACGCACTCAATGCAAACACAACCAAGAGACACCGAGCTCGTCTACCAAGTGAAGTAGAACATCCCTATACGCTGACGGTGAGCGGCCCTACGGAATGTGGAAAGTCGTCCTGGGTGATGAAGTTCTTAGAGGAAGGTGTGGAAACTCGAGTCCCAGCTCCGACAAGCGTTGTATGGTGCTATAGCCAATGGCAGCCCGCGTACGAGAATACGCGATTACAGAATGTGAGCTTCGTCCCAGGAATTCCTCAAGAAATAGACGAACCGTATTACTTTGATTCCGAGCAGTCCAACGTTGTAGTACTAGATAACCGGATGAGTGCAACCAAGGATAATTCGAAAATCGCGCACTTATTCACCAGGTCACATCGCAATCTGTCCGCCATCTATTTGATCATCGACCATTTCATGCAGGCGTTTCAAGGGGCGACAATTCGTCCGTATGGTTAACTATTCGCAGACTTATAGCTCATACTCCCGAAATTCGCCGGTTAACGACCCACCTGTTGCCCGCCGAGGGGTCACCACAACGTCATATACTCATACACCATCCACCGAGTCCACACCTGACAGCACCCGTCCAACAGCTGTAACCCACCCACATACAGCCGGTCCCCTTCATACCATCACTCCAGGAATATCACCCAATCGTAAAGGGCCAGCCCAAACTCGTACTAGGGAATCAACACAACGTGAACTCGAGGCTATGGAAGGATTTGCTCAAAGAAAGTATGGACGCCTGAGATGGGCGAGACGTTGGGGGCCACAGAAAAACAAGTTTAACCACAAAGGGTATTCGAAAAAAGCCGCAATTTTAGCCCTTATCACATTGGCACCCAGACTACGACGAGCTTTACGTCAGCAGTATGCCGACGTCGTCACCCATATAAAATTGCTAGACAAGGAGCAGGTCCATATGGAAATCGAAAGAACAGTGTCGATGTTGAAAATGTCGGTCATGATCTGGAAAGCGGTGCATGCCATAGCAATAGCTCAGAAGAAGCACCTGTTTGAACGCATTGTTAAGATCAAAAGCGTCCAAAGTTGACTTAAGAGTAGCCCACACGGCACCATCTTTCTTATTTCACCATGAGCATTACAGAGCCCACGTCCCCTGATGTAAACTTTGAA
>JAVTVY010046491.1:0-19817 GCA_036873755.1 Hanleya hanleyi
ACAATAATTTGTGAAAATCGAAAATTAATGAGTTTTCAACCTAACAAGAAGATAGGCCAATTACGCGCATATTCGCCACAGGTCCTTGACACCATAGAAGATATTTTCATTAGTTTTTATTCCGATTTGGAGAGTACATGCTGAATTATTCAGACTGGGGCTACACATCGTCTAAGCGGTGGCGGTAAGCGATATTTACGATTATATTTGCAACATTAAAAATTTACAATAAATATTCCACTTATATGTGTCGATCTCGTTTGAGCTTATTTAACGAATTGTATGTGTCAATGAATCAATAATACGTATAATCAGATTTTTTAGTTGACCTCTTAGTTCTTAGAGATCTTCTCAGTGGAGTTTGAGCCATGTCCGTCATGTGCGGAGTTTCCTGTGTGTTCCGAGTGTTGTTGTTACTCGGCAGTGTATCGTGTGATGTACCACATGATGTTTCGTGTGATGTAGTCGGCACAGATTGCCTCGAAATTGCTGTTTCGTTCACCACTCGGTCCATTTCTTCATCCTCGTCAAACTCATTTTGATAATGATTTTCTCCATCTAGACCATGAAATGACTTGAATGAAAGCATCCAAGGCTGCTAAAAAACAGGGAAGGAATTGGTTCTGTTCAATATATTTCTGATGTGTCTCTCGTTGCATACGTGGTATGAATTTGTGAATCGTAGCTCTAATTATTGAAGAGACTTCATCAATACTGTAAAGAAAGTCTAGACAAATGAGAGTTGCGTATGTGGTACCAGTGGACGATGGAAACAATTTTGTCGAGGCGTTAAACTGCTATCACAATTGTTTGACGATCCAATGAAATTACCATTCCCCGATGAAGAACACAACACCGAAGATTAAAAATTGAACCAGAAAGATAACATTTTGGTAGTAAACCTACAATATTGCCGAGGTCGGTGTCCGCATCGTAGTGGGCAATGTTGCCCAGGATGCATAGCGGCATTCATTCATGGTTTTTGTATTCACGGACACTGCAACCTGCAGTCAAAGCTCAATGACATTGTTATTGTAGACATGTACAAGAATAAAGTCACTGAATCTGATTCATATTCATTTATTTGTGTGGCAATTGACAACAAGAAAATACTGTAAGTAGCTTGGGGGTCTTCTTCAAGATTACACGTATGCCCACCGGTACATCGAATAATTATTTTAAAATCACATTCAGCAATTGCACAAAGCAAAAATACCCTTACCCTTAAAAATTCAAATCACAGACACAGAAAACCATTATTAACATCAAAAATTAATTTAACCTCCATTGCCTGGCCCAAACGGAAAATTAGTGGGGTATATATCCAAACTGGGATATTAAATCAAGTTTGGATATTGAAATATATCCTAATTGGGATATTTTCACCGATTTTCATACTGAACGGCAATGTCGAATTTCGGCATCTAAACTACAAAAACAAGGTAGAATCTACTTCACAAAACTGCCAATACGGTTGTATAATTTTGCTGACCTTTTCTCCCCGACATTATTCTCTGTGCAATTGCAATTACGTGCAATACTTTTTTATGTTGTTGTTGCAGTATACTTCCCATCACTAACCACTGTTGTATGTCTTTATACGAACTGGAGAACTTGCAAAATATGCCAGCTTGAAAATATGGAAGTATGCAAAAAATATCCAAATTGGGATATTTTATCCCAATTGGGATATATCTCAGTTAGTCCTTTTCCCTGACCTGCTCAACGAGCTGTCATTACGGATGGTAAGAATCAAGAACATTACTTTTGCTAGATGACAAATGATGCTAAGACGATAAGATCAGTCAATTTGAAAATTGCAGTAAAAAGGATGCTTTCGCTTGATGAAAAAAAATCAAGTTTTCCTTGCAAGAAATGTTTTCAAACTTAGCGCACAAAACGGCGGCTTTCAGACATGCCATGTGCTCCAATCATGCAGTTGCGCGGAAACTTACAACATTCATTTATTTGACAATATTTAATAAATGTGCGCCGGGAAACAAGTAATCAATTAAGTGACGGGTATAAAACGTTTTACACACCTCGATCTGTCAGAATGCCACACTCGCAGTGTCAAAACTCTCCAGTCGACTGATGGAACGAAATTTCCAAACTCTCTCTCACCGGGACTGCACTATAATTTTGGCAGTGGGATTCAGCCGATCTTAAAAAATGACGTAATTTCGTCAATTCGGTGTGTTTCATTGGATATCAGAGCCGAAGATGAAGTCGGCATATTCCGTGACTACGACTTGTGCCATATTGACCAGTTTACAGACAAAACACAATCTTTCGAAGAAAATCTCACAAGATATCAGCAGAAGTGTTTACCAGGAAACGAAACCGACATATTCTTCAATATCTGCGCCTAGAAACGGTTCGTCCTGGGATTAATCCAGCGAAATTATTCGAAACTAGGTCGAACTACTTCATATCGCGTTCAATTACAACACATAAGGGGAAGTGACGCGGAAGTTTCAGTCATTCTCTCATTTTGCGCAGGGGTGTTGTAATGAAAACCATACCGCTTGGATAGATGGCACCTCTGAAATTACCCATAAGCCAGTTCACCTAGCATGGCAAGAAACAGGGAATTTTCCCTGTTTAAAAATGATTTATCCCATACATATGGTGGCTGATATCTGCCATGTCGTATCATCGTACTATCGCCCTATTTTTACTGTCGCGATGGTACGATGGTACGATGCGATGGCACGATGCGATGGTACGATGACACGATGCGATGGGACGATGGCACGATGCGATGGTACGATGGTACGATGCGATGGTACGATGGCACGATGCGATGATACGATGGTACGATGCGATGGTACGATGGTACGATGGAAATTCCTCCATCGTACCATCGTACCATCGCATCGTACCATCGTATCATCGTACCATCGCATCGTACCATCGTATCATCGCATCGTGCCATCGTACCATCGCATCGTACCATCGCATCGTGCCATCGTACCATCGCATCGTGCCATCGCATCGTACCATCGTACCATCGTACCATCGCGCCAGTAAAAATAGGGCGATAGTACGATGATACGACATGGCAGATATCAGCCACCATACATACATGTTTTTCCTTGTTCGTTTTTGTCTGTTAGCATGCTACCTTTACTATCTACAATCTCAAAGATTTCTTTCCTGTATCTAAATTTAGGTTGATACTTTGTTCGTTTCGACTGCTTCACCAACACACTCTCTCCCTTAGAGAAATCTCTATGTTTTACCGTTCTACTTTTGTCATGATAGAGTTTGTATTCCACCGTTCGCCCTTGCATACTCGGGAGTAACTTTTTGATGAATGAATCCACATTCTTCCGCGTACGTGCTAACATCTCTAGCATTGTACGGGGGTCCGTAATCACCCTTCAAGCTAGAAGGATACACATATGATGTAAATATTCTATCCAGCTTGGGGATAACAGCTGCAGCACTGGTCGAACTGGCCACTTCTACCTCTGGAAAACCAGAATACTCATCAAATACAACTGCCAAATACTCACCAGAGGGTAGCGGTCCATACATATCCGTTGCCAGTTTCGACCAAACAGTACGGTACTCGATAATTCAGACGTTTTTGAAGGGTTCATGTGTTTTCAATTCAACATTTACCCGACAAGCAAAACAATCTGCTACCATTTTGTCAACAAAATCCATCCCAGGGAGCCAGATTTTTCCCCTCAATAAAGCTTTTGTTTTGGATGCCCCCAAGTGACTCTCGTGTGCAATGGATATACCATCCGATGTCTGTAGTAGGGTAAGCGTATTTCGAGTCAATGGCTCGTTACTGCGCATGCGCGAGAACAAAAATGGGGCGGTATTGGGGCGGTGTGCGCAGGAGTGTTGTGCGCAGGTATGACGTCACTTCCGGTCTGGGTAAATGGGGCGTGACCTCGGGAGCATGGATTCTTCCGCGGTGATGCGGTCTGGCGGTGATGCGGTCTGCCTCCGCGGACCGAAAGTAGTCCCAAAACCGTGGTTTTTCGTGAGAGTGTTCGGCAATCTGTAGGGACCGCTAGTGGACCGATTGGGTCGAATGAGGTATCAAAGTGAAGCATTCGTGAAGGGGCATCTGATGGGCTGGGTGTGGGGTTGAAATATCGTCATTCTGCGCATGCGCGGTGGACAAAGGGTATGGAAATAGAGGTGTTGGGGTCTAGGTGGGCCACTAATGGTCCGATGGAGTCGAGTGAGGTATCAATGTGAAGCATTCGTGAAGGAGCATCCGCCTGGACTAGTGTGTCGTTCGTTTTCGACGTTCTGCGCATGCGCAAACAGGGAATTGTGGGAAAAGGGTATGGGAATAGACGTGTTGGGATCTAGGGGAGCCCCTAATGGGCCGATGGTGTCGTATAAGATCTTATTTTGAAGCTCTCGTGAGGTAGCATGCGCCTGGACTAGTGTGTCGTTCGTGTTCAACATTCTGCGCATGCGCAGACAGGGAATTATGGGAAAAGGGTATGGACATAGACGTTTTGGGGTCTAGGTAGGCCCCTAATGGTCCGATGGAGTCGAGTGAGATATCAATGTGAAGCATATGTGAAGGAGCATCCGACTGGATGGATGTGACGTAAAACTGACATCATTCTACGCATGCGCAGTAGACCAAGGGTATGGAAATAGACATTTTGGCGCCGACATGGGTCACTATGGGTCCGATGGAGTCGTTTGAGGTCTTATTTTGAAGCTCTCGTGAAGCAGCATCCGGCTGGCCTCATGGTTCGTCCGTGTTCAAGAGTCTGCGCATGAGTAGTCTGGCCGCAGTACAGGAAGCAGGCATTTTGGGGGTGCGTGGTAGTGTGTTTGACCCACCACTATGGGTCCATGGTTGTGGTTTGGTGGTGTGGGTTGTTCGCACAGACGTCACTTCCGGTTTCACTAAAACTACCTCCGAATACAGAAGAGTTCCAATTTTCCCGTAGACGTAGGGTCCGGATTTTCAACATCCAAGATTTCCCCGGCCTGGGCCGCCCCGGCCGCAGCGCGTGCGGGTTATCCGGCCGCACGCGCGCCCGGGTTATCCGGAAGTGCGCGGGTGAATGTCGGGTCAAAAGGTCAAAGGTCACATCCAGTATAAAAGGTCAAAGGTCTCCCTTTCGGCAATGTTCGGCAACAATGTTGCGACATCGATATACAGAGCTTGAACCCAAAAAGGTGATTGTAAATTAACCTGGGAAGGATGGGCAGTTCCATTTGCACCAATCAGCGGTCGAGAAAAAGAGCCAATGAGCGATCGATAAAAGAACCAATGGACGGATACTAGAATTTCGCTCACGTCTGCGCCTACATCCGGGTACTGGGATGCTTTCGCCTACGTCCGCGCCTACATCCGGGTTCTTGTACACCCGGGTAATGTTTTCTGGACATTGATGGGTTACCTTTGGACCCATTCTAGGCCACTGATTGGCTAATACGGTGTTCAAAGCCAGTTTCATGCATTATGCTCATATAGAAAACACACAAGACAGGGTTTTTGTGGTGAGATCTCATTTTGTTTTTTATTCAACAATAACTAACAACAACAACGTGAGAACAACCACGTGACAACTGAAGCCCAGAGCAGGGGGCTTGTACATTGAAAGAACTGAAGCCCAGAACAGGGGGATTGTACATTGAAAGAACTTAAGCCCAGAACGGGGCTTGTACATTGTAATGATGGGCGGCCCAGTCATATACGAGTACATCGCGGTCCTCGGCCTTGGGTACTCGTGAAACATCTGTACGATGGTAGATAAGGTTCTGCCCCGGCATCGATGGTACAGGTAAAACAAGCAATATTGTCCGCACACGCTACTGGTCAGGCTTTGCAACGTTACACTTTTCCAACACCACGTCTCTGTGCCTTGATCCATGAAGTCTGTTAAATCGGGATGGAGGGATGGCAGGCCGTACGGGTCAAAGTATTCGCCCTGTGCTTCTGTCAAGTACACGGCCACCCAGTGTTCACCGGGCCGATCCATCGGGTCCGTGTTGAGAACGTAAGCGGCAGGATACACACGGTCTAATGGGCACACATCTCGGGTGAACACCCCTTGAAAGACCATACGTGTCCCTGGGTCATTCTCCAGCACGGTGGTTATCTGGTCTGTATCCATGTTAGGTGGCAAAGTCACACAGGACGTTGCGCGCCTTGTCCACTTGAATGATGTTGTCAAACTCGGCGTAGCAGATCACATTGACGGTGGTCCCCAGGGCTCGTGCAAAGTGGATTGCCAACCGTAAATTGCCTTGCTTGGCGAGGACCAGCTGATGGTCGTTCTCTAAGGTGGGGGTCAGATCGAAACAGAACAACGTGTATCCGTGCCCTCCCGACTGATCATATTCCCTTCGTCCTGGTCGATTTGACCGGTGGCTGTAAACAGGCTCTGATAGGCTCGAATGAAATTCCTGCGCCCAAAGTTCGGTGTTAAGGCCGTGGCTGGCACCTGTTGTCCATCCACATGCAGGGCCACAAAATTAATGCCGAAATGTTTAAAGTCAAACGGATTCTCTGGGTAGGCTCCGCTGAAACTGGTATTTTCCACACAGGCCAGGATCAATCGCTTGGGTAGTTCCCCCAGGAACAGGTTTTCTTTGTTGGCGCTCGTATTTCCAGCAGACACAGAGAACACTTTGGTTTGCACACGTCGGATAGGGTACTAGGCTGGTTTTGTTTCCAAGGCTTTGAGGTGTCCCAATTGAACGGCTGGATTCGGTTTCACTTTTCGGACATACAGGACTGCGTCTTGGATGACAATCTTATAGTCGGCTGCATGTCCGTCTACGTCAGTGGCCATCAAGGCGAAGGTCGGAGGCGCCCGTATCAGTCGAATTTTGATGGGGATCTTGTTCAAGAGGTACCGGTCTTGCATGAAAATGTCTGCGTGCAGTCGACCCATGAGATCCACCGAGGCGCCGTTCGCAGTGAAAGCCTTCCGTTTGTTATATCCTTCATTGTCCACCGTGTCCATGTGCTCGGCTGTGTCCTGGTAGAATAAAGCGGCTGTCAGCTGTGATTTTTTAGCCTCTCATCCATACGACAACAGCGTCTCGATGTAGGCTCGATAGGGGTACGTGTTGGTCGAGTCACTGATGAGTTTGTCGCTGAGAAAAATATCCACCTGTTGAAACATCGAGTGCAGCCAGAGATTCGTCGGGCCCACCGTTGCAGCTTGAATGACTCTGGTGCCATCCCCATTGACGACCTTGGCTTTCACATACAAGTATGTATGGGCTAGTCCGTATCCGCATTACTGATGGTGAACTCGATGGGCCCTGTTTCGTTGATGCTGGAGATCGGGAGATGCTCCACCCATAATCCTCGGCACTGGTCTGTGTGGGCGGCACGGTGGTCCTCAAATCAAATTCACTATTGGTGGAGGGGCAGGACTCTGCGTGGATCAAGGACATGTTTAAGAAAAGATATCCTGGGTCTTCGATGTGCGTCGTCGCTGGGTCGGTCGTCGACTGGTGCGTGGTCTCGGTGGTGCAGGTCTTTTATTCCCTACGGTGCGTTGTGCTTTGGCAACCAAGACGCCTCCGCTTCTTTGGCCCGCCGTTTCAAGGCTTCGTTGGGTGCCGGACTGCCCAAGACATCGCCGGCCACTTGCAGTCCACTGCGTACCGCTTGTTTACCGATTGCTTTCACCCCACGCGTCACCAAGGGTAAGAACGTTTTGACGATGCTCCCGAGTATGTTCCCCAGCCCATGTCCTCGTTGCATGCGTGCCTTTAACGCCGGAAGCCACCCCGGCCTGTTGGGCGCATAATAGTCCATATAGCTGCGTGCATCGAACTCGTAAGGCACCTTCATTATGCAAAGTGGAACGCATGCTTGTCGAAAATGAAGTGTCACCACCACTTTCCCGCGATTCAAAGTTACCACCTGTCGTCCGTGTCATCTGCCCATATCCACCGTGATCGTGTTGATGTCGGAGGCTTGTCGTACAGGCAGGAAGAGCATGTGGAATTTGAAACTGTGGGTGACTTGATCTCCATACAACTTTTAATGGAGCACCTCCGTAACGGAAGGTGTGTTATTGTCACCCGTTGTGGTTGTCCACCAAGTCCGAGTAGACGTAGAGTCCGTACATACCCGACTTCATATCCATCGGGATCTCGCCATGGTGGGCGGTGGGACCAGCGAACGTCTGTAGATCGAAACCCAGCATTTGCTGCAGGATAGGACTCAGTACGACACTCGCGTTGGCGGTGACGATAAGCTCTGCCTTGTCGTTGTGTGTGTTGTAATCGAAGTTCACGTGATTCTTGAAGGGATAGGCTTTGATGGGTTTTGAAGTATTCGTGACCTCCCGTAGAGCCTTATAATGCAACAGTCTTGGCAGCCCACCCATGAACGGCATCTCGGTTCACTGTGAGGGATGAAATCCGGTGGGTCTTCAGACGTAGTGGATGTACTTGGTGTAAGTGTGGAGCTTACACTCGTTGTGGCTTGTACACGAGGTGTGGTGGTGGTGGTGGTGACTGGGCTGGATACGACTGGTGCTCTCTGTAGACCGGTTTCACTGATGGCTGGTGTTCTCAGTTGGTTAAGTAACGTGCTGACACAGGCTACGTCGTAAAACACACCTCCGTACAACACACTCAGCAGGGTTAACTCAGTCCATGTCCACATTTACCTTGTTGCTGCCCTAACACCCAGGAAAGCCACCCCCGGCCTGTTGGGCATAATAGTCCATATAGCTGCGTGCATCGCACTCATCAGAACACCACTTCCAGTATGCAAAGTGGGAGCACGTGTATCGAATGAAGTGTCACCACCACTTTCCCGCGTTCGAATGCCACCGGTCGTCTATTGTCATACTACCTCTTCCCTTATCCCTGCCAGCTGATCAGTGTGTTGATGTGAGCGTAGCGTACAGGCGGGAAGGCATGTGGGTGAAACTGTGGGTGACTTGATCTCCATACAACTTTTTAATGGGCACCACCCGTAACAGAGGTGTGTTGATATCGCCCACGATGTGGTTGTCCACCACGTCCGAGTAGACGTAAGAGTCCGTACATACCCGACTTCATATCCATCGGGATCTCGCCTTGGTGGGCGGTGGGACCAGCGAACGTCCGTAGATCGAAACCCAGCATTTGCTGTAGGGTAGGACTCAGTACGACACTCGCGTTGGCGGTGACGATAAGCTCTGCCTTGTCGTTGTGTGCGTTGTAATAGAAGTTCACGTGATTCTTGAAGGGATAGGCTTTGATGGGTTTTGAAGTATTCGTGACCTCCCACAGAGCCTTATAATGCAACAGTCTTGACAGCCCACCCATGAACTCCTTGGGAGTATCGTATTGGCCTTCGGGGAGGGTGAGTCGGGTGTCTTTTCCTTCGTAAGTCACCTCGTACCACACTTCATTGGCTCGCACGTTGTACCACGAGTAAGGGTACTGAATATCCACCAGTCCACATTCCCACCGACCAGGTAAATGCAACGGTTGTGGTAATTGAGTCACATACTTGGCCACGGTGTTGTCAGGAAACACATCCAGCGAACTGTTACTGGATAGGGTGAGGTAAAACATGGCGACTGAGCTGTCCTGCTGCTGCTGTTGGTTTTAATAGGTGTTCCAGACCTTGGGTGGTTGTGTCCGGCGTCGTGTTCGTCGCGTTGACTTGCTACGTGTCACGGCTCTGGAGATGTGGGGTGTCCTGATCAAGGGTGGTTTTTTAAAGGTCTGAAAAGAAGGTGCCCGTTGTGGTGGTGGAGGAGTTTTGGGGGGTGACTCCGGTTCCCAGTCGGATTCCCAAGGTTGTGCAATCTCTCGTGGTGCACGACTCGGCGATTGCTGGGTTTGCTGCATAAAGGCCCAGCGGTGGGGGTTCCCCACCAATTCCTGTGGTACATGCATGTCTTTCAAGCCTTGAGCGAAGACCTCCCATCCTCGAGGATCCGTGTGCGATCTACGTTTACGCATCAGGTCATTCACTAAATCCGTCATGTGGGTGCCGGGGACCACCTGATTCTGTACCAGGAGTTCGCCTTTATCATTCCAAGTCATGTTAGGATTCTGTTTCATCCGTTGTAATACCAGGCCAGCTTGTTTCTTGAACGGGGCAGGTACACTCTTCAGCACTTCGTCTTCCACCCACTGTGGGGCTGTGGGGGCTACCTCACCCGGCTGTTGGAGCGGTGCTGAGGTCAGCGGTCTGTCACGTGGTGGTGGTGGTGGTGGTGGTGGTGCTGCTGTTGTGGGGTAGAGAGGGTTTTATATTGGTCCATGAACGTCATGTACCGTTGAAGCGTCTCATTGTACCGTTGTACTTTCTCACTGTCGCTTAACCCCGGTCTCTGTAAGATCTGTTGCATCTCTCCATCGAGGGTGTTTATGGTCTTCACCGTAGGTGGGACAGGGTAGGGTGATTGGAGGTTTTGAAGGAACCGAGGTTCGACGAGGACCATTTTTTTCGTGTGGTTCATTGTCGGCCGAAGAGTCCACCCAGTACTGGACCCAACACAGAAGCGGCCAACGGTGCTAAGATGGCCCCGAGAAAGCCGCCTTTCTGTAACACCTTTTTTCTTTTGTGTTTGAGGGACCCGCTTGTGGACTAGGGTTCGGAGACCTGTCTTATGCTTGGCCAACTTGGTCTTCTGAGCCGGAGTCAGTGGTACGTTGCCTTTTAACAGATTGTACCCGATCTCGCGCAGACAGCGTACAAGGTCAGGGTCCGCACCGCGGACAATGGTTCGGACCAACTCGGGTGGGGCCGTCTTCAATACACGGAGCGTGGGAGCGTGCTTCCGTACTCGCGCAGACATCATGTACAACTAATGCCAGAACCCACAACTCTGCTCTTTTTATCTATCTCAGAGACAAAGTCAACCCTGTTGTGGTATTCATTCTTTTTATTATCTCCATCCTCAAACACACACACATCCCAGCTGGGGGAGCCACTGTGGGTGTGTTTACATTATTTTTGCAAGTACACGTGGTGGGTCTCTCCGGGAAAGATGCCGGTCCGTAGTCGAAGGTGGTCGGGGGTGGCTTGCTTGAGGTCGAAGAGCATATACCCGTGCTGAGAGGTTGTGGCATCTTTAAAGGCTTCTAACGCAAACGGTGTGCGGCCGGGATATATCTGTCTCGCCAGGTGCAGCAGTTGAGTGGTATCTCTCGGGTTTTTGAAGACCACCAGATAGTGGGCATTTAAGCTGATGTTCCGATGTTCTTTGTTTTTACTGAACAGATTCTGCACAATGTAGATGATGCTGAGCCGTCGATGATGGCTGCCTTTGGTAAAGAGTTGGGTGACCCGACTGTCCGTCTCCGCCATCAGATCATCCAGAACCACTAAGGTGTCGGGTTCCAAATCGGCCAGGTTGGGTAGGCCTTCCACGAACGTGATGTGGGGCATTGCTGCATACGCTGCCTGCCATTCTCCGTAACACCACACGACTCTGGCAATGGGTGGAGTGATCATGCTGTCGGTGTGTTGAAGGAGCTTCCTGATGAAGTGCGTTTTGCCGGAACCCGTCGGTCCTGCGATGAGACACGTGAAGGGATGCTGCCAACGGGGGTCCATGGTTCGAGGTGTATCCGTTGTCGTGGTAACCCGCTCTTGTAAATTTGGACTGGAGTGGTAAGAGTGAACTGGAGTGGTGGTGGGTACAACGTCGGTCGTCGTTGTCTGTTCACGTTCAGGGATGATGATGGTGGTGATGGGTACAACGTGGGTGGTCGGTTCACTGTGAGGGATGAAATCCGGTGGGTCTTGAGACGTAGTAGGTGTACTTGGTGTAAGTGTAGACCTCGACGTGGCTTGTACACGGGGTGTGGTGGTGATGACTGGGCTCGATTCGACTGATGCTCTCTGTAGACCCGTTTCGCTGGTGCCTGGTGTTCTCAGTTGGTTAAGTAACGTACTGACATAGGCTACGTCGTAAAACACACCTGCGTACAACACACTCAGCAGGGTTAGCAATAGCACCCCAAAGCCCACTTGTGCTTTGCGCGTTTTGGGAGACGCTGTGTTCAGAGGCAGCTGCTGTTTGTCCATAGCACTGTGGTCGGACATGGAATGAAGGAGGACGGCAGTGGTGTCTGGCTTTATGGTCGTTTCACCTGGTTGGCCGCGACCCAGGAATTGAAGGAACTGGGCCAACCTTGCCATTTCACGAAATGAAACAGTTTGCCACGTCGACGTTCCGTTTTCAAAATCTGCTCCACCGTGTAGTAGTCTTGCTGTGTTTTTACAACAGGCTGTAATTCCGTCTCGTAAAACGTCCCCAGCAACGTTTCCCCTTGGAGATCTTCCAGTTCATAGACTCGCCGCTGTCGGGTAGGCGCCGTTTAATCAGGAAGTGCTCATCGCTCCAGTTGGGCAAGTAACTTTTCTCGAACTTGCCCTTGACTTTACTGATCCGTACAGGGTCCCCGACCTTGTACACCGCCTTCGTCGTTCGCTGCGATGGCCTGGGGTACAAGACACGCCGGACTTGGGCTTCATTGCGTTGGGTCACGGTAATGGGGGCTCTCTCTATACTTCGATGATAGGCTCGATTGTAACCCCTCACCAGTTTCGGGAGAACATCGATGTACCGCCTTGTATTCTTATAGGTGAAATATTTATACATGCGGCCTTTGAATGTCCTGTTGAACCTCTCCACCACGGAAGCCTTGGTCTCGTTGTACGTATGGAAGAAAAACACCTTCTGTTTCTTGAGAAAGGTTGGAACGGTCTGTTGAGGAATTCCGTGCCTTCGTCGGTTTGCAAATACAAAGGTTTGCGCCCGGTCTTGAAGATGTCTTTGAACGCCGCTATGAGATTTGCCCCCGTTTTCGTCCGGATGGGTACCACCCACGCATACTTGGATAGGATATCGATGCACGTCAAGATATACCGATTCTCATCGTTGTGTTTGGCAAAGGCGCTCATATCGACCAAATCCGCTTGCCACTGGGCATCTATTCCTCCCACGATGACCCGGTTCCGTAGAAAATGGCGACGGACAGATCGATGTAAGGTATAGGTGTCTTGTCTTCTTAACCAATCTCGGACTTGGGCACGTTGTACCCCTGGGGTTTGGCCGCTCGATAGAGAGCCGACAATGCACTATAGGCCGCCGGACTGTCGGGACTGTAGTATAAGTTATCCAGCACCTTCTCCCAGCGCTTCATGGTGACACAATGATGATGCACCCTGGCTCTATCGTTTATTTATAACGGGTATATCTTGGACCGGAGTTTCTTTCTGATTTTCTTCGTGGACTTCCACAGTGGCCATGGTAAATGACCAGTCCAACTCGTCTGATGACCGCTTGATAAGCACTTCATCCACATCTTCCACGGCATCTTCCAATGCAGACCATAGATCAGGGTGAAGGGTAAAATGCACTGTACCTCCATCTAGCCGAGCCAATTGAGCAAAGAAAGGGCCGCGTCGGATGTACACATCGTGACACAAGTGGATGAGGTCGCCGTCCAGTTCACCAGACAACACCCGTTTGAATTTGGTCCAGCCCTCCCGGGACAGACGAATGTGAGCCGGGCACGGTTGTGTAGGGTCCGTGTCTCCCACCACTTCCTCCATGATATCGACTTTATCCGCATACACGTGCAGGAAAACCTCGGGGGTCAAGCTGAGATACGCCAGTATCATATGCTCCGCCATGGTCAGTACGTGAATGGTACCAGAGTTGACTGTTTCTCGTATTTATAGGGAGAACCCCGTGAGATCAAAAGGATCAGGTGGTCATGTCACTGGGCCGACTGAGTCTAGCCGGGTAATCAATGGCATCGTCGTCGTCGGGTTCATGTAGTTGTTCATGGGGTTCAGCCGCCGCTTCTCTCAGGGCACGAGCCCACTCCAACTGGTGTGATGATCGCTCGTCCGGTGTAAACAGCTGGTCCACAATAGGCACCACTTTCTCCAGGGCTGACCACAGATCGGGGTCTAGGGTGAAGCCTCGCGTAGCATCTTGGTAGCGGCCCAGGCGTAGGAAGAAAGGTCCACGGTATACGTAGATGGCATTGTCTATGTGGATGACGTGTCCATCGAGCTCGCCGCTCAACACCCGTTTAAATTTGGTCCAGCCGTCACGAGGTAGCGTCACCGTATTCGATACGGTGTCAGCGGGCGCCCAGCAAATAGCTCCACGGTCTTCCACCAGGGTGACTTTATCTTCATAGACGTGTAACCCCACCCGGGGTGTAAGGGGCAGGATGGCTCGTAGGACGGGTGACATGCTTGGTCCAAATGTCGAACGGTGAATGACACACACTCTGTCTGACCCTCGTATTTATAGTGTCAATACCACAGCGCCAGGGTCAATAGGGCACAGACTAGTATGAGGCCAACCAGCCGGCGCTGGTTCCGGCGTGAGCGCTCCTGGTCCATAGCGCGAGCATCAAGGATGGCTGTCATAGTCCAGTAGTGGTGAGTGATGGCACGCCTCTCCATCGAGTGCACTCTGTGGAGGACCGCTTCTGTGAACTCGTTCAGGATCTGGCGTCGTCCCTCGTTGTCGTCGCCATCTGCAAACATGGACCGGACCACTGCTCGGTAACCCGTGAATGAATTCACCACGGTGGCATACTGTAAAATGCGAGTCGCATGGGGCTGGATCTCGCCATGGCTCTGTAGAAATGAAGGTGTGGGATCCAGAGGGACGTGTTTTATAGACCATATGTAGCTCTACGGGTGTAGTCCGTGATACGTACTATTCTGATGGGTTAGTCCAAAAAAGAGAGCAACAACAACAACACAGATTACAGGTCAATCCTTTTATTATGCGTGAACATCATAGGAATGCATGTACTGACCTGTCTGTGGGGGTTTCCCACAATGGCGTTCACCTTCGTGTCTTTTCGGGTACGTCCGTGTCTTTTCGTTAAAGTCCGTGTCTTTTCGGTAAAGTCCGTGTCTTTTCGGTAAAGTCCGTGTCTTTTCGGATCGGTGACGTCCGTGTCTATCGTCCGGGCACTTCGCGTCTGCGCCTGCATTGGGTATGTATAAGGGTCTTCATACGCGCGCGCAATGCGGCTCAGTGGTACACCAGTACACCAGTCTCGATCCTCGACTTGGGGTAGAGTGTGCTAAAAATAGATTACCAGCTAGCGTGCTATAAAAGGGAAGCGGCCTTGCCATTTCATCAGACACTCTATCAACCACCAAGATGTTCACTTGCACAACTTGCCAGAAGCAGTTTACTCGTCTAGATAATTTACGACGCCACGAGGCCTCCACCCACAACGATGGACTGTATACTTGTATAACCTGCGCACGGTCATTTAATCGGGAAGATGCTTTACTGCGCCACGAACGTTCAATTCATGGGCCATCCAAGCGTCCATGCGAGGATTGTGATCAACTCTTCAAACGACGCAGTCAGTTGCTGCGACACCAACGGTTGATTCATGCCCATGAGCATGAACGACAACTTCCTACTGAAGAGGAGCCACGGAAGGTGAGATGCAGTGAAGATAAACCCGGGGAGACGAACGCCACTGGTGATGCGATGAAGGAGAGCCCGCCTATACCCACAGTTGAGAAGAGCCTGAATATCCAGCCGGACCCAGCGTTACGGTTTCGAGTCCTGACAACATCGAACATTTTCTGGTGGAGCCCATAAATGTTCCTAGCGATCTCTTACAGGACAACCATCCAATCAGTGACATCGATCGGCGCCATTGGTCCATGACACGGTACTGTTTCCACCCTCAAGATATCTACAATTTCCCACTGACCATCCGCACCTGTCTACGCAGCTACGTGGAAGCCATCTTCAATGATCAAACTACGGCCTTTACATTGAATGTCGCTTTCGGGTACATCTTACGTCACAAAAAGACGGACCAGTTACAGTATTATTATCCCAGTGCCAACAACCATGTGTTTGACCAGCCGGTCACCATCATTAACCGGGGTCACTAGAGACGATGCTGGAGATACTGGACACCGTGGAACCTTGAGATGGGCGCATCGTCAACGCCCCAACATTCAATGGGTGGTAGAGAGGGTAACCAATGTCACGTTTTTCCTGACCAAGCTGACCGATCACCCCCATCGGTTGAATGCGTCACCCGTGCACTGATGAATATGATGCTGTACACACACACACTCTATGTCTACATGCTGCTCGCTGACTTGAGCTCAGTAAACACTTGACCTAATGTGACAATGTGTTAAATAATAAAACATGGTGTTTGATATTTCAATTTGTTTTGCTGTGAACATACTAAACATACCCAGGGCGGCTCCCCCCAGCCTGGGTATGATGTAACATTGGGGTAATAAACTATATAAACATTACTAAACTTGTTGTTTTTTTCACGACAACAGCTATCCGATTGTATAATACTCCGCGCAGGCTATTTTCATACACCTCGGCCACCGCGCATGCGCAGAAGGCCGATATGTCAACCCCACCCCCAGCCCATTAGATGCCCCCTCCCCTAAGCTTCACTTGGATACCTCACTCGACCCCATCGCACCATTTTATCTAGGGACTACTTTTTCTCCGCGGAAGGTTTTTCCCGCGACCGAATCACCGCCAGACATGACCGCGGATGAATACATCTTTCACATCTTGCACTCACTCACACCGGCCGCCATCTTAAACCCACCACCACCATCCACCCACCAGCCGCCATCTTAAACCCACCACCACCATCCACCCACCAGCCGCCATCTTAAACCCACCACCACCATCCACCCACCAGCCGCCATCTTACACCCACCACCACCATCCACCCACCAGCCGCCATCTTAAACCCACCACCACCATCCACCCACCAGCCGCCATCTTAAACCCACCACCCACCACCATCCACCCACCATACACCACGTGACATCAATACTCGCTTCTGAGTGGCTACCTCCACGTGACCTCCACAAAACACGCAAATTTCTGAGGTCAATGATACATTAAAGACGCTTTGTATACTACTGAGGTCTTACCATTGCCATGATTAGGGCGTTTATGTTTTATCCTTACCGGTTCTGACTCGCGAACGTCATTTATTTGGCAGTTTGTGATTTGGCGAAGTGTTTCAGATTTTATATGCCGTAAAAACCGGGCGGAATAGCCTCTAGGTTTCAAGGCCCGAAATAGGATCGCACATGAGTGGTGAAAATACTGTATATCGCTTGAATTTCTATGGAATCGAATGATTTGAGATTTGATTATGCCCTTAAATATATGGGTCGGGTGAAAAGATTTGGCATGTAGTAGTTCGTGGGTATCAGTTGGTTTAAAAAAGACCTTGTAATCTAAATATCCAGTGTTCTGAAACCCAGGTCCCTTAAAAACTGTTAGGTCCAAAAAATCCACAGAAGAGTCATGCATAACTACTTCGAGTTTGATATTTGGGTCATGGTTATTTAGAGTTTCGAAAAATACTCCGAAATCTTCCTTGGAATGGTTATAAAGTACAAAAATGTCATCTAAATATCTGAGGTATAAGAGAGGCTGTTTATCTAATTTTCTTAAAGCCTGCTCTTCCCAATGAGCTACATAGATAGTGGCAAAATTTGGACTGAACTTTTTACCCACTGCACAACCACTAATTTGTTGATAGAAGTCCCCATTGAATTCGAAGTCATTACCTTTTAGACTAATTTCTAATAATTCCAAAAGTTCTTCGTCTGGGCGATTGGGATCGGGAAATCTTTGGAAAGCATCTTTAACAGCTTGAATACCTTTATCAATGTCAATATTAGTGTACATGGATTCAATATCCATAGTGACAAGTAAGGTGTTGGAAGGAGCTTGGATGCTGGACAGTTTTGACAGGAAATCTTCAGTGTTTTTCAAATAACTACTATATCGGTTAGCGATAGGCTTCAAGTAGTAGTCAATGTATTCCGAAATGTGGTAAGAATTTGACCCACAGTCTGACACAATAGGGCGCCCAGGGGGTGTAAGTTTATCTGCCCACTTATCTATAGGTTTATGAATCTTTGGTAAGATATAGAACTGTCTCGATCTTGCGTCTCTTTTGGGTGCTAAGTATTCAAACTGTTTGTTCGAAATGATTTGCCTCCTATTTAGATCTGCCACAATGTTGAGCAGCCTTGGATGATCTTGGGGCCATATTTCTCCATCCAGTTTTTTGTAATGTTTAGGGTTGCCAAGTAACCTTTGGGCTTCTTTGACATAGTTTTCCCTTGACATTATAACTGTAGTTGAGCCCTTATCTGCAGGTTTTAACACGATTGTGTGGTTTTTATGAAGTTTTGTTAAAGATTGGCGTTCATTGAAGGATAAGTTTGGAATGTTTCCGAATCGCCCATTTGAAATTAGGTCATTAATTCGTTCTGAAAGGGCCTTAACAGATTTTGAAATTTCTTGATCAACGTTTGGTGGTACATACCCAGATTTTTCGGTAAAGGGTGGTCTTTCTCCAGCTGAAAATCTTAAACGGTCTGCTAGACTCACCCGACGATTGAATTCATTAGTGATCTTAGATGTTTGCATCATCTTCTCTATGTGGTCCTCAGGTGTAGGTGTTGATCTAGGTGTCGGGACAAAGGAAAGGCCCCGACTGAGCAGAGAGATGTCAGATTGTGTTAGTTGAAGGTCATCAGTCAGATTTACTATACTAGTACCTAGACCAAGAGTAGGGTGGCACGTGCCCTGTCCCAAATTTAGTTTAAACCTATAGTATTGAGCCAGTGTGAATACAGGCAATTCGCCGTATCTTCAGTCCAGTGGATGTTGTCCCTACCAACCTTGAATTTGCCAGGATCGATTCCTTGGATAATTTTGAGTTGTCTTTTTGAAGAGGCAAATTCACACACCAAAACGTAATCAAATGAGGGGACTATCCCACTGAAGCTTCCATCCAAGTTTGGTGAAATTCCGTCCAGTAGTTCAAAAGATATCTTGCAGAGAAGGCCTGTATATACATGTACAAGTAGATGGACGGACAGACGGACACCGGACACGGATGAATGCACGCACACACACCAAAACCTAATCAAATGAGGGGGCTATCCCAATGAAGCTTCCATCCAAGTTTGGTGAAATTCCATCCAGTAGTTCTCAAGATATCTTGCAGACAAGGCAAGGGGACGGACAGACGTCCACAGACAGACAGACAGCACAAACACAAGATGTCTCCAGACAACATAGTTGGGGGGAGACATAATAATTTTATTAAACACCAAAAAAGTACCAATTTTGGAACATACAATGTAGTAGTGACCGGTCTTACACTTATTTCCTATATTTTCCTATATTTTATTAAGAAAATTCCTATATTTTGGAAAATTCCCTCCTATATTTTCACTGTGAGCCACTTGCAGGTCTGCATATTGTGTGGACAAGCATGAAATTTGCACGATAGGAGGTCAGTGCCTTTCAGTTGTGCAAATTAAAGCGCTTTGTCCGTCTGAGCAAAAGCCCCGGCGACCATCAAAACGTTGTATCATCACTTGTTTGTCGATCAACTTGATACTTGGAATGTATTATGCAAGGCATGACGAAAAAAGAATGACTGCAACAGAATTTTTATAATCCAAATTAGGCCTCCATCGACCAATACAGAACAGAACAATGGCGGGGCAGTGTCGGAGTAAAGCGGAATGGGGGGCATACAATTAAGCAATCTCTGATTGCTTCTTTCCTGCGTTGGGCTGGCAATACAATATATTTTTAGAATCACAGGGACAACATATTTTTGAGGTGTTGAGAATATGAGGTATCATTACCAATTCTCCAAATATAAACCGGACAAGCTATAGCTTCACTTTCGGTGACCAAACTCACTCCAAATATTGAAGGAAGATATCAGGAAGTGGCTCTCAGCCTACCGAGGTCATTATGTCTCTTTAAATCCTACCTATTTTAATGTATTGTGTGCTAGGT